>JAGVVM010003925.1:0-35605 GCA_019149425.1 Psidium friedrichsthalianum
GAAGGGTGGTGGGGGAGTGGGGGGGGGGAAAAAAAAAAGGGAGTAGTGGTGGGGGAGGATTTGTGGGAAGGGTGGGTGAAAGGTGTGGGGGGGGGGGGGGATGGGGAGGAAGGGGGGGTTAGGAGGGGGGGGGCGGAGTGAGGGGGGTGGTGTGTGGGGGGAATGTTGGGGTGGGGGCTGGTTTTGACAAAAGAAAATGCTAAGTGGGGTAAAAACAAGTTTTTTTTGGGTAACACTTGTTAGGTGTGTGTAGTGTGTGTGTTTTATTTTGTTTATTTGGGTGAGTGAAGGTAGTAGAGGTTGGGAGTGGTTTCTGGGTAACTTATTCATGATAAAAGGACCGCTAGAGCGATAGCTCAGGTGTTCGCCTGTCCTTGTTGGCCCGCGTTCTCTCTGATCGTGATCGTCGGCGTGACCGGGAATTAGCGAACGGTGCTCGAGTTATGCCGCAATGGAGACGCTTCGGAGTGGCAGGATCAACTGAACACATGCGGTTTTGTAGTATATAATTTATGTTTTGGACTATTGTGCGGGGAGTGTTTAGTTTTTAAAACGTTTAGGGCATCGTCCTAATTATTGAATGGCTTTTGAAGTCTGTCTGTACTCTAAGTTGTTGAAACACTTTCAGGACAAAAGCATTCCAGAAGGGCATGCGAGCTAAAGCTTTGGTCTAATTAGTAGATTTATCTATTACTTAACTTGTACGGTAAGATCAGGTAGGGGAAATTGCCAAAAAAGGTTAGGCGAATTTATTGGTGCTTTTGGCTAATTCAGTCAAGAACTTTTTTAATTTTGGGAGGGGGGGGGGGGGGAGAGGAGGGAGGAGGAAAAGAGGGGGGCGTTCATTCAATCACGAAACGCTTTTGAATTTGTCCTGCGATTCAGTCATAAAAATATTTTTTTTGTGTCTATTTGGATCTTAACCTTTTCATTTGTGGGGCCAATGTCCTCCATCTAGCTAACTTTGGTCTGCTTGCGCCGACTGGTTGTCGGGGGCAACGCTGATAGGGGTTAATGGTTTAATACTAGTATTTTAAAAAATTCATCTCTTTCTTTTACTTTTTGTTCCTCTTCTTCGCTCTAGCCCGACCGAGAGCTCGACATAGGCCGGCCATTGGTGTCCTGGCCATCGCTAGGTCGACACTTGGGCCTCGCCAAGCCAACGGGCCATCGCCGTCGCTGTCGCATTTCGAGTTCTGGCCGGCAAAACAAACCAAAAAAACAATACCAGCGAAGCAGCGAGCAGAGAACAATGCCCAGCCATGCACCGACAGCAAATCACCAGAAAAGTCTCTGATGGAGGAGTGAGGAAGGACTCATACTTTTCGCCGGCTTTTTTCCTTCTCATACTTTTCTGCTCATGTAGCGATCACTCACGGCTCTTCATGGCGTGACCGGGCTGTCTGCTGTGATTTTTCTAATCGCGAAACGTGCGATATCGAGCTGCAACGCCGATTCCTGACGCTTTCCCTTCGGTTTTGCACGTGAGTGCTTGCTTGTGGAGTGTTCCGTGAGATTGTCAGCTTTCAACGCAGATTCCTCTTTTTGGCCGCCCAAAGTGGCACCAATTCCTCATCTGCTCTTTCGGATTCTTCTCCAGCCACCTCGCCCAGCGTGGGCGGTGCTAATGGCCGGCGAGGCTCGAGCCTGTTGCCGAATGAGGAAGAAGATGAACAAAAAGAAAAGAAAGAGAAAAAAATAAAGAATTTAAAATATATATATAAAATATTATAAAAATTGTCTCGTTAACGGCGCCGGCAAGTCAAAATTGATCGAATAAACTGAACTAGCACAAATGCAAGAGTTTTAGGATTGAATTAGTATAATAAAAGGTTAGGAATAAATAGCACAAATGCAAATATTTAGGACTGAATTGACAAAAATACAATATTATTATAACTTTTTTGAACAATTTTCTCAATCAGGTGATGATGCCCTCGGTCTATATGGACCAATTTTCGAGCATCTCATTGAGTTTATCTCTCCAGATTATAGTTTCCATAGGGGTGATTATTTTCATATCCAGTTTAGTCCCACCCAGAAATCGAGAACCAATTTGATTCGATTCCCAAAGCGGTCGAATGAAACCTGTGGTGAAATTGATTTCCAAAAATGAATGATTCTTTTACTATCCTTCATTGGAAAATTAGCAATAATCGTATGAAAAAAGTCATGTGATTGTGAGCTTGAAACTCTTAGCCAGATCACACCTCGATACACACAAAAATGCATCCACAGCCCCTCCAAGAGATAGCTCTACTGTACACATTGATGAAATTTTCATTGTGCTTCAACTATTGATGAAATTGTCACTGTGAATCTGCTTGTCAAAAGAGGGAAAAGAGAGGCGTGCGTGTGAGGCTGTGGCTGCCGCTGATTCACAGACTGATATTAGATTAGGTGTAGGCTTATATTTAAGAAATTAAGAAAAAAAAAAATGAAATCATTTAGTCCGGACCAGAGACCCCAAGAACTGGACCCAACCAGTCAGTTCGGTCCAGTCCTGGCGGTTCCGTTTTGCTCACTCCTAATTTCACACATGCAAGGAAAATGGCTTTTACCAAGGGCGAGAATCTATGCACTTCCATCATCATCATTATTATTATTATTATTTTATTATTATTATTATTATGGATAGCAGGCCCATATTGGAAACATCAACTCGAAATATTTTGGTGTGCGCTAACGCGAATTTGCTTTGGTCGTTAGTAGCTAGAACATCCCATCTTGGCCCAAACAAATACAAATAGACTATTGCCATAAAAAGAAGAGAAGAGCACCTCATATTTTTAAGTGATCATAATTTCTCTTTTCTTTCCCAAATTATCCTCGATTAATTATTTATGAGTAATTCATCAATGGTATAGGTGACTAGAAATTCTATTTTATCTACCACTTATTTTGATAAATTCGAGTCTTTCTCTATTTTATAATCTTACGAACTGTGCATCGTACACGCGAAAAAAAGAATATCTCTCTCTACCTATCTTCGAAAGATTCCCAACCCCCCTTTTGGGCTTCAATGCAATTGGTGTTTTCAATTCTGTATTTTTTTTTTTTTTGTGGAGTGGTTGAGGAGAAAACGATTGAATATTCTCCAAACTCACCTTCAATTTCATTTGATGTTCTCTATATGGCACCTATTTTCTCCGTTGACCGTTAGCCAACAAGTCAACATGATTATACATATGAATGGCCAGTGGAGCCGAAAGCAAAGGGGTAAAATGTAAGAACATGTGTGGTGGAACTTTAGGAAATGTGGAGAAAAAGGAGTGATTCTGTTGGAAAAGTGACAAATGGCATTAAGTCAATCACTCCCGCGGGCACCCCATATGTTCTTTTCATACGCATTGTGACTTCTTGTTGGTCTGATTGAGAGCACGTAAATTGGATTTATGTGCAAGAGAGGTGGTTTTTTTTATTTTATTTTGTGATTATGGACTGTTCTTCTAGGAATTAGGATATTACTTAAGGTTTTTATTGACATCCATGACTTTGTTGCAATTACTTGAATGCCACGTTATTTAAAAATTGTTTACTGAGGTGCTATTGGCAATTTGTGTGGTCGAACAAATCAATGTGACATTAGTTTTACATAAATTGCACATTATGGCTTGTTGATGAATTGAAGCCGGTTAAAAGCATGCAAAACGATGCCCCGTGCTGGCGATATTGTTCGGTTCGGCCACCTTGTCCCCCTTCTTACCCTCAACTGCCGAATCCACCACCGAACCCCCATCACTATCACCCTTGCCACCACCTCGACGCACCCCTTCGATAGCCCTACTCTACTATGTCCCATGCTGTCGAGGACTCTGAAATTCGACTCTACGACCTCCCATTTCATAGCTCCAACCCTGACTTGCCTCCGACACTAAGAAAATCTTGTCGGAGGCACTCAAATGAATGATTTTTAAAACATTATGATATTTAGATAATCGAAAGGGAATTTATGAGCACGAAATTAGTGACATTTATGGCGTCTTTTTTTTTTTCCTGTTCTTTCCATTATGAAAGACAAGAACTTTCTATGTTGTTTAGTTTGATTTTGGAACAAATGAGGCGAAATAAAAGGTGCCTAGCAACTAGTGGCCAAAAATAACGTGCTTGTCAACTTAAGCTTTTCTTGGTAATTACGTGGAGCTAAGGTGCCCAAATAGAGAGATTACATCATTGCAATATCAATAGATGAATGACCAATCGTGAATGTGGACGACATTATAGCTACCATCCATATCGTACTATTGATCAATCATGAAAAGGATGGAATTTTTTTTTTCAATTTTCTTCATATTACCAATCTTTATTCTATTTCCAAAAAGAAGTATGCGAGCAACACATTTTTTTTTGTGTGGAAATGTAAGCTCCTCTTTAACAGGATAAAATCAAAAAGTGATCAAATCGAACAAGATTCGCATGGAGCCCTTTTTAGTTTAGTAAAGAAAAAAAGACAAGCGATGATTAATAACTTTATCATATCCCATTAAGATGGAAAAAATGTCGCCTATGAAATTATTTTGTATGGTAGTTCTATATTTGCAAAATAATATAATAATAAATAATAATAATAATAAAGATTTAGGATTATGTAAGAGCATGCATCATATGACCAAAAGAAAAAGAGCATGCATCATGTATGTCGGTTAACGAGGGGAACTTTCCAGTGATTTCAACCTAACTTTCCTCATCACAAATAAAATTCGAAATGACAGCCAAAACGTTCAACTCGCGAGCAGATTCCGCGCTATATTAAACCCCGGAAGACTCACCTGCGCCCTTGCAATCCCCTGCCGCTGCTTCTGCATCATCAACACCCTGAAAAGAAGAGGAAAAAAGAAACGAAAAAAGTTCACAACTGAAAAAAGAAAATCCCACCAAAATGGCTTTGGAGATCTGCGTCAAGGCTGCTTCTGAGAGCACCCGATGGCTTGGAGACTGTAATTTTCGCGTTGGCGTGATGTTTCGTCATCTGCTGGTGTGGGGATTTCGGTGTGGGGTGCTGATGGGCTTTGTGATTTTTGTCGTTTCTCTCTAGGGGTTTGCCAACGGGTGATGCTGACTTTGGAGGAGAAGAAAGTCCCGTACAAGACCCGCCTCGTCAATCTCAGCGACAAACCACAATGGTAAGTCTTTCTCTTGTGTAGCAATTTTCCGAGGAATGTCATATCTTCGGGTTTGTCTTTTGGGATTGCGAGGTTCTGGTCGTGATGATCTTTTTCCGATGAATGTTCGACTGTAGGTTCTTGGAAATAAGTCCAGAAGGGAAGGTGCCACTGATTAAGATCGATGATAAGTGGATCGCCGACTCTGATGTGATTGTTGGCATTCTTGAGGAGAAATACCCTGAACCTTCGCTCACTCCTCCCCCTGAGTTTGCATCTGTGTAAGTATCTCTCTCTCTCTCTCTCCTGTTATGTTTTGCCCATTCTGGTTTATTTTCCGTCTGTTCTTTGTTTGAAATTTCTTGCCATCAGTTTTCTTCTTCAGTTCTTGGAAGGTTTCCTCTTGATTTAAGAGACGTTGATGGGTACTCCTGCTTTGCGGTTTATAGGGTCTCTCTCTGTTGTCCTGTTATGTTTGCCCATTCCGGTTTATTTTCCGTCTGTTCCTTGTTTGAAATTTCTTGCCATCAGTTTTCTTCTTCAGTTTCATGAAGGTTTCCTCTTGATTTAAGAGATGGGTACTCTGCTGTGCGGTTTATAGGGTCTTAGCGTTCTCTTTTACTTCGTTTTAAGGCTAGGTATATGTATGGATCAGAAAGATGTGTGTTTTCAAAATGTTTTGAAAATCTTGTTTTCTTTTCTTGTGTTAGGTGAATCAGGATTCTGTTTTCTTGAGTTTTGGGATTTCAACCAGCGTTATGCCTCCTTGTAAAATTGCAGGGGCTCGAAAATTTCATCTCCTTTGTGAAGTTTGTGAAGAGCAAGGACCCAAGTGACGGCACTGAGCAGGCACTGCTTGATGAACTGAAAGCGCTGGATGAACATCTCAAGGCTCATGTAAAATACATCTTCACAGTAGACTGACATAGAAGTAGCTCGCAAATTTTGCAGTTCCTTCTGTAGGTTTACTGGCGTGTATAATTGTGGGTGCAGGGTCCATACATTGCTGGAGAAAAGATAACAGCAGTTGACTTGAATTTGGCCCGAAATTGTTCCATCTCGAGGTTGCTCTCGGCCACTTCAAGAAATGGACAATCCCAGAAAGCTTGACTCATGTCCACAGCTACACCAAGGTAAAATACATCGTTCACGGCCTTTTTTGTTTCTGCGTATTGTTTTCTCGTCGCCTAGTGTCAAGTTTCTTGAATAAGGTTCCATTGTGCTAGGTATTATGTTTGGCCCTCGGTAAAGTAAAGTTTTGAAGGTGTCTGTGTGAAAGGTTGATAAACGGACAGAGAAATTGAGAGCCATCACGAGTGCTGCATCCGTGTGATTTGTTGATAGCTCATGCGCTTCCTCTTTCATCCATTTACAATGTCTATGATTTTATTGCTTCTAGCGCCTGCGCGGGTATTGTTGCCAAATTTGCTGGGGAGCCTTTCTTTTCCTATCTGTGATCACACTTCTCTTGTGTTGAAACCTCCGGTGCACGTCAAAGTGTTGTGAATGGTGAGAAAGAGGACAAGAGGCTTGTGTCCGACGTATTGCCACGGCATTTGTCAGGTGTATTGATATTTGCCGAAATTAACCTTGGGTTTCCTTTTGTCTCGGGGAAGTTGAACTTAAAACCTGGAACGCGCATCTGCAGATCCGTGCACCATTCCAAATATCGAATAATTCTTTCTTTGCATAAGAAACACACTATGGATATATCACAGTTCTTGATGCAGGATGGGCATTGTCTAATCATAGTAGAGATTGACTTCTCTTAGCTCTTTTAAGTACATTAGGCTGATCCTTGGAAACCTTTCTCAATGAATTTTTTCATTTGTGCTTTCCCAAACGACATCGTTTCTTTCTCGATCGTCGTCCATGTCGTGTCATTTGCTTCTCTGGCATCTTATGCAGCTCCTTAGAGTGGAAAATAGACAGGTTATGCGGACACCGTAAGAAACAACTGATGTTCCATTTGTTTTTCCAGCTGCTGTTTTCTCGGGGGTCCTTTGTAAAGACCAAGCCGGCGAAGGAGCATGTGGTCACCGGATGGGAGCCGAAGGTCAATGCAGCATGAATCGCTGCTTCTGCGCTATGAGTGTTCGTTGAACTTTTGTTATGGAAGTGTGGTCAAGGCGTGAGAGCTATTGCATGTTAGATAAGCCAATAAATGTGTACTCAATCTCACCCTTGTTGGGCTTGTGGTTTTTGTAACTCTACTGGTGTGGCCCGACTGTTGGTTTGAATGGAGGTTGTAACTTTTGGCTTAAGCCCTTTCGCGGCTACCACGAATGATTCTTCCTTGGAGGAGCAAATCCCATAGCTGCTCAATCAATTCTCTAACGAGTCGCCTTTATCGCGGCCGGTTCGGATGATTAGTGAATTCTCCTCAGGAATATACACTATTCGAGTCTATAATAGTGATTCGAGGTTTGTTTCGGCAGTCACAAATCATGTTGATAACACAAATAGCCCATGAACTTTGATTCAATGCGCAATATGATATTTAAACTTTTAATTTGTTTAATGTGACTCTTGAATTTTAGTTTAATATGTAATATTGTCTTCGAAATTTACTATTTCATCGTATATGTCAACTGGGGAAGTGAACGACATTCACGATTGGCAATCGAGGGAAAGAAGGAAGATTGCCTATCCCTTACCAACTTTAGGCCCAATTGAATTCGACTACAGCACTCAGATAACAAAGACAAGCAAGTAGTAAATCCGATTTTTCGGCCCAAGTTCTCAAAACACATCTGGGTTTGGGCTTACCTGGAGAGATGCATCCTTCTGCGTTGGTGCATGCATATATTAAAAATAGGATTTTGCTTCCTTTGCTGCTCACGTAAAACTGAACTAAGGAAAATTCGACTTAGCTGCGATAAATTATTTTTTTTTTTAAGTAGTGATTTTTTTTTTGGTAGAAAGTCGCGATAAGTTTAAAAGGTCGCGCTTCTTGCACATTTGAAAAATTGGGTAAAATTTTTTACGATAGTAAACATTTTTTTTTGTGATTAATTTTTCCTTTCGATTTTTGCCATAGTTTACATATGCCAAATGATCAACACGATATTCCAACACAAATGTAGTAGATTCATATCAAAAGTTGTTTAATTGTACATTTCCATCCGAACTGAGTCGCTTTTTATCTTATTTATTGTGGAAGTGTTCTTTCCAATTTTTAAGAAGCGCCGTCATGCGATTTTACTAATATGTAACATACTAAGAGCTATATAGCACCTTAAGAATCGGATTGAAAAAAAGCATATGAATCAGACTGAATTTCGTACGCAATGATTGGGAAATACTGTTAACCCTACAAGGGGACCACGGGGCTGCTACATAGACCGTCGGCATCATACATTCATCGCCCTCAAATGGCCCTCGAAAGGGAGAGTTGATTGAAAACGACGTGTCGTTTTTTGCGATACTGCCCCCCGCCCCACATTATTCGCTTAATTTATTAAGCATACCTCCGCTAGCGCTTAAACGTCGCACGCGACCGCGATCCGCCCGGCCCCGCAAAACGACAGGCCCGCAAAACGACAGACCCCGAGCCCCCGTTTTGGCGATGACAACAAATGACGCATGAAGATTCCGGTGTCGTTTCGTGGGAAAGCGAGGCACCCACCTGCACATATAATGCAACCGCCACGTACACCCGCTTCCTTCCACCTCGCTGCGTGCGCAAATCGCGGAGGCCAATGGCGCGCCGCCACGTCACTGCGTGGAGATGGCTTAATGGTGAAGTGACGAGACGATTCCTTCGTTCGGTGACTTTGGTATCGCTCGAGTAGATTTTTTTATTATTATCGGAATTTCTCTGAGTAGATTAAGTGTCCGTTTATTTGAAAGAAAATAGGTTTTGAAGAATTATTTTACATTTTTTGGTGTTTGAATAATTGAAAACGAATTTGTTCTACGTAAAACATTCCTCATGGACTTTTTTTTTTTATGAAAACTATTTTTTGTTATCAAGAAACTTTCTGTGAAACAAACGCAGCCTAATGTTAGGAAGTGGTTCATAATTTCTATCTACAGAAAGGCATGGATCTCGCTATATATACTTTTTTTTTTTGTCAAATCGCTACACACACACACACTTTCTCGGCCTCTAAGATTTTCTTGTGCAGTCTAATATAATCTCTTTCTCATATACTTGAGAGTTGTGATAGAGATGTGGAGGTGTTAAATATAGTGAAAGTCTCTATTAGATATAGTTCTGGTTTAAGAGTCAATCATGATAATTTAGTGTCTCAATTTTTCTTTCTTACATTTACTTTCTATTTCATTATATTTGTGTGCCCACTCCTGACATCTAAAACTATACTTGTTATCAAAAGGAATTTATATGCCGAGTTGTTTTTAGCAACATGTACGTTTGTTTGTATTTAAGAGATTTTGACCAAAATAAGATCTACTCAAAATTATATGACCTATGAATATGATTCGAGTGAGCATACACAGTTAATACGTTTAATTCCCTAATAATTCATCTGAATCTATTAGCACCCAAAATAACCCGCCCATCAAAACATGTGCCACGCACATGGAGAATCAACACGTGTAATAAACACATGAGGAGCAGGCATCTCGATAGGGTATGAAGAAGGCATGTGTAGAGCGCATAAGGATGCCAATAAGTGTCAATTGATGAGAAACACTAAGCAAGCTACTAACACTATCAAGGAGAGACTTCATTTGTTCAAGTAGCAAGGATAATGCAGCATTGTAAAGCATATTAAGGATAGAGAAAACAAGTTTGAGCTATCAATATGGGCACCAATGAAAGGAAATTCCACCAAAGATTCAAGAACTTTTCAAGGAGCGCCAAAGAAGAGAAAAATCTCTCCTTGAATTTCCTGGCGAGAGAACAGTTTTAGGTAGGTAAAGATGGAGTAAGTTCCTGAAAATATGGACCAATAATTTGGAAGACATGACCACAAGCTGCACGAACGAACGAGGATTGATTGAGAAACTATCAACAATTACTGGGATTTTGATCCATAGTCTAGATAAGTGGAGAACGTGGGCATAACTGGTGCGAATTAAAGGGCTAAAGTAAGATAAAGGCAAAGATAGTTAGTTAAAGCTAAATAATTGCTCAAAGACTAAGCCAAAAGAATTTGTAGGAGAAGGTAGATGTAGCTGCAATTGGCGCAGCAAAAGTCATAACTGCTGAATGGTAGTTACATACTCGACCATTATAAATACTACCCTACATCATCATAGGAAGCCTCATTGAACAAATCAATATATTTATCTCATCTTTACTTATCACATTGTATTTTACTTTTCTCAGCTATAGCTTTTAGATTCTTATCGTCAAGTCAAACTCTGGTGTTTATTTTTATCCTAGCTATTGCACCATCGAGCCAAATTCTGGCATATTATCGAAGCATATTCAAGGCTTTATCGTGGAGTCAAACTCCGATACAGTTTCGAGTGCATTGGTTCGTTATCTTTGAGAGAAGTTGTGCTCACTAAGCCATCCTATTGGGTCAAACTCTGCTTTGGTCTACGCTAGTATATTTTCTTTCATTTTCATCTGTATCGATTCCTTTGAGTTGTACCTACACAATCTCTCCACTGAGTCAAATTCAGGTTGAGACAATCTTTGTGTAATTCTACCGGAATCTTTGCAAACATCGCATGTCGATTTTCTGAATATCTGGATCTCTCACGTCCAAAATCTCAACAGGACCCTTTTATCACATTTAAAAGCCAAAGAATAAATTTCAGTGAAGGATAGTTTGTCGTGAAGAAATTCCGGTGAAATAGAATCAAATCAAATTCTCTTTGTTAAAGTCAATAATCCCACGAATTTGTTCTAATCGTTTAAGTTTTCAGGGAGAGCCTTAAGCATGCAAATGATACGTGTGACAGAAAAGATTATTGCAGCACATAATAAATACAGACGAAAATTTTATAGACAGTGCAAATACGAGGTGAAGAATTGAAGTTAATTACGAGCCATGGCTCGGATATCATGCTAAAGTTATGTCAAGGGAATTCCTCAGTCGGCTATACATAGAGGGCAAGCACTCATAAGCAAATGAACGTAACACTTTTATAATAATAAGGTTCTAGCCGGACTTTTCAAATTTCGGTGGGTGCATTTGGGTCATGCGCGTTGTTGTTGTTGTTTTTTAAATAGCCATACATGATAGGGGTGAACAATTCCAGATTCCGTATAGGTTGCACTTAGAATATGTAACCTACCCGTCAGAGTGGGTTCCTCATATTTGAAACCTAAAACCGGGAGTGGTCCTCATATTTTGAAACCTAAAACCGGGCCAGTTGGAAGCAGTTCTACCTTGAAATCATGTTTACCCTTAATACGTGTAAATAAGTACAAATATTCTCATTCCGTATATGTTTATACGATCTGTCAAAAAGCCAATGACATAGTTAGCAAACCATTTATGAAAGTTTTATCAACTGACATAAAATTTCATAATTTAGTGCTTTATACGATCCCATTAATAACTACATATATACAAATGACTTGCACTTTCATTCACTTAAATCTATTTACACACCAAGTTTTGGAGCACGAGTTCAATCATTGAAGCAGATGCATCATATTAGCCAGGGACAATTGGAGCTTCCGTGCTCTTCCGTATATGCAGATGATATGTGGCGATCATCTTCACATTATCTGACCGCCACACAGAGAGAGAGAGAGAGAGAGGGGGGGGGGGGTGTGTGGTTTTGGGCATATTGAGACAACTAAAGACACACACACCAAGGTGAAATCGCTTTCGTGGTGGTACTATAATAAGAGAGAATATGTTAAACGTTTGGGTTTTAATCGTCGTCGGCCGGGTCGGCGTCATGGTGTGAATCTTTGGAGGCAGAATCAGAGGAGGAGATGATCTTTTGAATCATCCGACTCGTCTCTTCCTCGGACATTCGGTCGTCTTTGCCTTTTGACTCTGCATATTCCTCGAAGAACTCCTTGTTCTCTTTCTCCAGTTCTTTCCACACTGCATCCATTTGCATTTCATGTGACACTCCAATCCATCACTTTAGATCTACAAATACTTATTAGGCAAGCTTTGCGATAGAAAGTTTCAAGCTACAAATCATCGATTATTTTTTTACAAGAAGAGTTAAAACTTCCAAAATCGAGATTTTCCCTTATACTTGCTTTCGGGGTTAGCAAAATCACGTGTTTAGGAAGCTTCCTTCTGCTCAACATCTCTTACTATTGACATAAAACTCAAGAACTTGGTGTTTGTATTTTGTGCAAGAATGTTTTGGAGTTGAGCAAGTACTTGTTCATGCGCCAGAGACCATGATGACAGTGCACTTAGCTATGGAGGTTAGTGAAGATTATTTCCCAAGAAACCCTAGGAGCTGAAGATATCAGACGTTTCTTTGAACAAGATCCACATATTCAACAAATATGTGTTCTAAGTATATGAGCGGTAGATTTCATGACAAGGATTCTGTTTCTGATAAATCCTTTCAATAGCGTTTATTTTCGTTGGATTCTTTTAAACTAGTATTGTTCCAACTTGCCGACTCACTGATGATGAATTAGGATTCAATTACCTGCACGGCCACGTACATACCCGTGCCAAGATATATATATATATATCTAGAGAGGCAAAAGAAGAAAAAATCCGGACGGTTTCTGATATAATACAAGAAGAAGTATGAAGCTGACGGTGGAGGTTATGACAGGTTCGATATTTGCATGCTTGGAGAGGGCTTCCATGCACTCTTCTTTACTCATCCGAAAGATCAAACACTTCTCTATCAGGTGATGCACCTATCATTCGCATATGCAACTCGCCGTCACAAAGTAAACCGGCACATAAAGATAGCGAACCAAAAAAAATAGGACGAAGCGATCGATGATCTCATGCACAACGATCCACCAAAACCAGAAAGAAATAACAAGGATTGAAAGGACAAAAGTAAGATCAAGAAAGAGAGAGCAGACGAACAGCAGCATGTTCTACAGAGACACAACACGAATATCAGAAGTACATAGTGGTTAAGCAAAGGCATAGTTAATCAGCAGATCTTTTCGTCGTCTCTTTGCCGGAACTTATTTGCGGACTTACCATGTGAATATACGAAGCAGACGACGAATCCGCCATGGGAGTACGATTAGCCGATCTTTCAAAACTCACTTAACTCGTGGGTTGAGATCAATGAGAAAGTGAAAGGCCACGATCAAAACGAACGTTGACGAAACCCAATTGATGAGACCTGGGGCAATATGATAAAAAGATATGGCTTGCATATAAAGAGGTGAAGAATAATTAAAAAGAAGATGGTGGGGACAGGAGTCCCACGTGGGAGATAAATGATAATTGGTGGAGAGGGGATTAGAGGAGATTTTGCAAATGACCAAGCGTTTTTGTCTTTGTTGAGCCTTTTTTTTTTTTCCTTCTCTTTTTTTTTGGGTCGGTTTGATTTTGCACAATCAGCTACCGGAAGAGCGCTCCCTCCCACGTTCGTGTGGGCCCCCTTCTCCTTTCTCTGTTAAGAGAAATCCTCGTTACGAGACAAAGAAAACCCTAGGTAGCATCTCAGCTATTTTTGTTAGCGATTCCTCCTCTCACCCCACAAAATCCAAAGGTTTGGCAAATGCCTGGTAGATCTTCATTCCACTTGCACGTTAGATATTCTCCCTTACTTTAAACAGTACAAAATACAAATTTCGGATTAGGACAATTGCAAAGCTTCGAATATGACTGACAACTGGGTAATCGGTTTTAATGGCGCTACCGTCCAAATTCGGCATTCGAATTTTCATATTTTCCTTTTGCTTTTGTACAATATTATTTTATTTACATCGATGTGACAAATAAAAGTCTTGTTGCTACATGTGTATGTTGATTGCAAGTTAAAATCTCCTCCCTGCTACCTTGTAGTGGAGAGGGAATAATCAAATACTGAATAGGACATACCGCCTCTCATAGGTAAAATTTTTTCAGTGTTTTGCATTGCGGTACTCCACAACCATTTTTGGTAATTTCATCAGTGTTTTTACATCGCGTATTCTCTCGATCACTCGGTCAAAACCTTTATCTGCATATCATGCGGAGGCAAGGTAATGGATGATTGTTGATGTATGTTTAAAGGTTTCATTGAAGTGAACTGCAAATTTGTTAATAAATAATTATAATTTTATTTTTTTTTTTTTTTTTGTTTTTTTTAAAATTTTTATAATTTTATATTAAATATTTTTTTTTTTTAGTAATTATTTTTTCTTTTTTTCTGTAATTTTTTTTTTTTTTGTTTTTTTATTTTTTTTTTTTCTCTTGTTAATTTTTTTTTTTTTTTTTTTAATTTTTTGTATTTTTTTTCCTTTTTTTTTTTCAGATTTTTAAAAATGAATTTTTTTTTCAAATTTTATTTTAATTGTTTTTTTTTTTTTTTTAGTTAATTTATTTTTTTTTTTGAATTTTTTAATAACTGGCAAATTTTTAATTTAATTTTTTTTTAAAATACAGTTATAATATAAAATTTTTTTATTTTTTTTTTTTTTTTTCTCTTTTATTTTTTAAATTTATTTTTTTCTTTTTTTTTTAATTTTATTTTTTTTTTTTTTAACTTTTTTTAATTTTAATTAATATTTTTTTTAAAAATTATTTTGTTTTTTTTTTAAATTTTTTTTTACAATTTTTTTATTATTTTCATTTTTTTTTTTTTAATAAATTTTTTTTTTTTAAATTTTTTTTATTTTATTTTATTTTTTAGAATTTTTTTTTTTAATAATTTCTGCGTTTGCGCACTCTCCTATTCTTGTATCATTCTCATATGACAAACTGGATTGTGTTTCGGGTACACCTAGCCAGATCTTGTTATCAATGCATTTCTTCGAGAAACGTAAGTTCAGATCAATTATTATCATTAGCATGCTGGATTAAATAGTTCCGTTTCTTTTAAATTTCGAATACTCTACTTTGTAATCGTATCTTGCTAATAGGATAGGCAAAAATTTCTTCTAATCTACATCACTTTAATTAGTTGTCTTTTTTGAGTATTTGTGCCATTGTGAATAGCGGAAACACAATTATCACAGAATCACATCAGGCGCGACCTCCTCTCTCCAATCCCTGTACCACACAGTCCATTATCTCAACTGAGCTACTTAGGCACCGCCACCGGCTCGTCATCCTAATCCACTGTCGTTGTCGCGGAAGACATTCACTAGCCACTCTGTCAGACCCTATTATCTCACGCATTGTTGTCCACCTCACAAGTATGACAGTTGTCCTCCATAGCATCAGGGCGTTGACGAGTTTCAAGCGGTCCTCAAGGCTGTTGGGGTGTGGTTTATACTCTCATGCTATAAGAAAGCTGTGAATCTCACTATGCCCATACTAAGTGGGCGAGGGTTTGGGGGGGCCGCTCCCGGCAGGGGTCTCAAGGGACAACGCCCCCCGGACATAAAGGGCTTTTAGGATTTAACCCCATATTTTTTCATTATTAGTTGAGTTTAAGCTCATAAATAACTGCTACTATATATATTATTTGTGCTATTAAAGAGATGCGATGTATTAATTTATAGTGGAATCTTCCTCCTGGCGTAACCTTAATTTAAGAGTGAATGGATAAAATCCTCTGTCCTCGATTTTTATTTTCTTGTTGTGTTTTAAAACGCTTTACTTTGTTTATTATGCGCCAATCACTCAACAAAGCCTTGAGGCTGTGAGTTGCGGCTAGCCTCTGGCTCTAGAGGCTTACTCCCCCACTCTAAGATCTAGAGCGTCAGATCAGATTGGCCACTATCGTCGAGAAGTGGTAACTGATGCCAACGAATGAGGGGCTCGACAAGCTGCATCGGCTCTACTTGGACGCTGAACTTGATGCGGTTGAGCTCACCCACGAGAGAGAGAGAGAGAGAGAGAGAATAGAGAGAGAGAGAACAGAGAATATGCATGCCATCATCGGCATGCTGGCTCTGGCTTGGATGGTGGTACTCGCATCGTCGTCGTCTTCGTCAATCAGTATGGTGGTCCAGGGCCGAGGGACGGGCTGTCTATGGGTTAGGCTAAGAGAAGGAGAGGAGATGGGATGAGTAGGATTTTGACGAAAAATAATTTGGTGTGGAGAGGATTAAAATAAGTCAGACATGTGATAAAATCACACCAATGAATAATGACATATTTGTGTAAGCCGCCAAACGGCATCCTAAGAGGAGGACATAATAAGCTAGAATCTAGAACACAACAATAGAACACCTTATTTGGAATCTATTCGTTCTTGATGCGGAATAGCGACGATCCAAAATTTAAAAGTGTTCTCTCTATTAACCTTTGTATCTATGCTCCGATGAGACATGCCCCTCAGACGCGAATCTGTATGTGCTTCTTATACGAGGTTATTTCAATCAAGGTTAGAGGAAGGGACTCGAGCTTTATTTTATGGAGTTTTTTTTTTCAGCTAGACCCTCCTCATACCGAATCAAACTCAGTTTCACCTCAAACTAACCGGCCTCATATTAACTAATTAAGATCATTATATATTTCTTTCTTTAGACCATTCATAAATACGATAATTACAATCTTTAATTATGTGCTCATATTAAAAAAACTCTTACAATTCGTTATCTTATATGGAAGGTTTAAATATTTTAAAGCGTGATCATATAGACATGCAATAATAATGAATTCCTCAGTGGCTTGCTAACATCGGTTCTCTACTTAAAATTGGCATTCGCAAGCGTAAAGATTGCCCATGCTCCCTCTAAGGGGAGTCGTGCGATGATTGGTCCATTTGCTCCAACAATTGAAACAGACCATTTGCCCTACGATCAACTCTCTCTAAATCTTGTTGTTCACTTCTGAAATGAGACCGTCCTTTTCTGCTGAAAGCTTTTGCCTGCGGTACAGCTCAATCATGTCTTCTCGTTGTCTTTGCTTTGGCTTTCTTTCATTGTGGGGGAGGTCCCCGCCCCCTTACAATGACAATAGCGAGTTCAGGATCGTTGGCTCTGCCACACCTTTCTCTTTATAATGTCACCAATCATATCCTTCTCGATAACACATATACTTGAGAAAGTAGGAATATCATTCTACCATTTGACGTGACAATTTCCTTCCATTATGCGTGAGATACTGTAGATCATAGATATGGGAATTTCGCCTGCTTTGAATTTTAGTTATTTTGTACGACGGACTGGGGCATAACTTGTAATTCCATCAATTAGAGGTATGATCATGGAAATTCAATTTGTGGGTATATTGGTGGAAATTTCTTCGGGCGACCGAATGGCAGAAAAAATAGCCGCATTATCGAACCACGGGGATGTGCCCCCATGCAGATCACCTCTGGCCCTGACCGTTGGAACCGTCTTGAAGCAAACACGTTTTCGCCAAATACATAAGAAAACATGCCATTACACTGCAATTTCCGTCCTTTTTGTGTACACGTCACAACACCGCTAGCGTAATCGGTTCTTACCGTCCATTGCTACGGGCGCATGCAGTTGACCACACTTTCCATCTCCTCGAGTCCTCTCCATTACCGTTTCGCCCCTTCCTCTCACCTCGTCTCAACTTGGCGTCCATCCTGAATCAAAAATGTTCAACCTATACCGGATCTAACAACCTTGATCCTGTGGCCCATTAGGTTTTGTCGCGTCAACATGAGTCATCCGATCGGAAATAGATTGTCCTCGACCAAAAGTTATCAATAGTCATGATGACCGTTGATACCGTACCACGGAAGAGAGAGAGAGCGAGAGAGAAAATTATATTCTGAGAGAAGACCTCTAAATACCCAATGGATACCCTCGTAAATTTCTTTACAATCACAGTTCAACCAAGCACAGTTTTTATAACAGTTGTAAGGTACTTAGCGAGAAAATAATAGTTGCAAATGTTGTTCCATGAACAGACATCAATTTAAAAGAGTTTTGGCGAGACATAATCCAAAGGACCACTGGCTTTAACTTCATGTCTTACAAAATTGTATGTCTCCAAAATAAACCATCCACCCCCACAGTGAAACCAAACTTCTTTGTCTTTGCCAAAAGAGGAGAACAGCAACATGAGGCAACCGTCCCCTGTTCAGAATCTCGACAGGTTCTGTCGTCTTTCGCGGTCTTGCGAATTCTGAACTAGCTCAGCCAGCGAAAATTCCATGTAATGACCATGCCGGTTCTTTCCTATTCCATTGTGCAGGTGTCCGTGACATAATAATAGACTGCAGGAATAAAAGTTTGTTTTGTTTCCCGTGGAGATTATTTTCTGACAGAGAGTACAACATGACGAGTCCAGGGTCCCGACTCACAACATAAATTCTAGCTATCGCGTTCCTTGAGTTGCCCCCAATCGGCCCGCGAGAGATCACCACATATGGAAGAGGATAGAAGAAAGATGGCAGAGATTTAGCTGTTCGTCCATGTTTGCTCGACGATCTCGTGTAAAATTAACTTTTAAGTTAATGATTCAGTTTCGATTTTCGGTTCCGACGACAAAACGAATTTTTTTTTTTTTTTTGTGCTGCTTCTAAATGCATTGGCGTAGCGTGTGGATTACATCGAACAGCAACCCAAAGCGAACGGCAATATCTTCATGAGAACTACTTACAAAATGGACAACATAGGCATAAATTGATCCCTCCCAAAGGAGTTTGGGCGTGGTCACCGTAGCGAGAAAAAGAAACAGAAACATAGAATGCTTACATAAGTGGCATCCAATGTAATTCTATCTTTTTGTTCTTTCTTTTTGGAAGTACGGTTACATTGAATCTAATCAAAAATCAAAAAAGCTCATGTAACCTCTTCTTTTGCCATCCCGATTACTTAGAGGAGAACCCACACAATAACCCATTAACATGCCGGCCGTTTAATTCTGAGTTATCCTGGGCAGGAGTCGAATCCACATTCCTTGTTTCTTGAACCGAAAAATATGAGAACGCCCTGACCACCGGGTCTAATCTAGGTGGGTATTTTGTGTAATCTCTAAATACATCGACATAGTAGCAAAATATCCCGACTCAAGTCGATTCACTAAACTCTATCCGGAAGCTAGAAACGAGGAGAGTCTCACGACGAATTCGAGGTTTCACAGGCCTCGAACTGGTTCCAGCCAGTTCCGCCATGTCAACAGACTCAACACTAGCTGATATGATTCGAGATCAAGGCCAGTGACGTGTCGCGTCCCGATTGGCATGATAGCTGCGGGAGTGAGGGCATATGGTCTGCTTAAAAGAAGTCAAAACTTCCGCGATTTGGTTCCGACGAGAATCCCGCCCGCTCAAATGCTAATCGCATGACGTGGACAGGGTCGAGTGTTTTGTATGCACTCGGAATCGAGCACGATAATCACGTACATACAGAGAGCAAAATATGAACCTTTCTTGGTGGATTATCGACCTGAAGACGACGTACGTACGAAGTTATGGTCGTGTGAAAACCCTAGCTGGTACAACGTTAACAGAACAAACGACACCGAGAGACCACTTTCTTTTACTTTTTCTCGTGGCGTCTTTTTCACTCCCCTGGCACTGAGGATCGAAGAATCAAGTAGAGGAGGATGAAGAGGAAGCAGAAAAGGTTGAGAGGGCGGTTGGTGTTTGTGGAGTGGGGCTGAGTTGAAGACTATGAATTGTGTGGGATTAACTACTCAAGGGATTGTGATTAGTCTTTTCGTACGGTAATGTCCATCTAATTCCAAATCATATATATGTATATGTGTGTGTATATAGTCAGGGTTATCACTTATTTTTAACGAGAATTTTATCTAGTTCAATTAGATATTTTGTAAAAGAAACTTGAAACATGTCAATCGGTATCAATTTACGAATTAACTATAGTATTGCGAGGGGCAAAAGTAGATCATTAATTAAAGGGTCGAATAATCAAGAGTTTGTGAAATCTTTAATATCTTTTAGGGAATGAGAGATTAAATTTACTTGACTTTAAATTTTTCGGATGATATAGAATACATCTGACCAAACTCTTAAAAAAGCAACCAAATTGAGCAACGCACCATTGATTGTGTTGTCCAGATGAAAAGATTTTTCCAAAAGCTTAAATTGTTAAGAAATGAAGCAATAATATTTTTGTTAGGCCATATACGCGCACAATATGTAAAGTCATTAGCTTATAGGAAGTAATCAAGTGTATTTTTTTTGCCTAAGTGGTAATCAAGTGGTCAAGAGTAATAAATTCCTCTTGAATCCCTTAACCAAGATGTGGATGACCTACTTTCACATCAACGTTTCGAAGAGGTGGACTTATATCCCAATGTGCAAAATCTTCCCTAAATACAATATGATAACGATGGGAAAGAAAAAAACAAAATGAAATGCAAATTTTTCTTCTCCGTCAATACTCCACAGAAACTATATGAACGAAAAATATTTGTAAGTAGAACACTTCCCCAAACTCGATGAACTAATTAGCTTCGAATTTGTCATATAATTTTACCTTCCTATTTTTCTCCAAAGGAAAATCATGAACAATGATATTTGTAAGCAGAACACTTTCCCAAACTCGATGAACTAATTAGCTTCGAATTTGTCATATAATTCCCGTCCTAGTTTTCTCCAAAGGCAAAATCATCTCGATCTGTGCTTGTTGATGGACTCTTCGGATGTGAATGATTGTCTCAATAAAGGCCGTACGCACTGATGATCAAGCAAAAGACCAAAGAGCAGAAGAGCTAGAAATCTTATCTCTTCGCAATCCGATCTGGGTTTCATTGAAATCACAACATTCTCATGATAGTGGATAAATCCGTGGAAAAAAAAGGAACATATGTTTCCCAGTTCACAGTCGGAGAATCTGCTTATTCCTGTTCCCTGTAGCTGAAGCCCTGATGAATCACTTCACCTCCTCATCACCACAAAAGTGATATCTTCTCCCGACCTCAACTTTTTTTTTCTTCTTTTTTACTTGTTCTCTCGCTTTCTTTCTTTCTTTTTTTTGCTTCATTTTACAATTCTTTTGACCATATGCTGTGTATCTCTCACGTGATTAATGTAGGTGTAGCTGCAATCATTTCCAAAACCATATCCTAAATGACATTAGTTTAACGTACTTGTTCTGCTTATTCTTCTTTTGTCTCCTTTTTTGCACATAAAAAATGGCTGAACTGAAGCTGCCTACTCAATAATCGCATCGGCAATATCAGAAATAACTAGGTGGCATTTGAAGAACTCGCACGTCGACTAAGCAGCGTCGTCGCGGCCATGCCTCCCTAGTGAACGAGTTCCAGACAGTTTACGAACTCGCAACCAAAGGTGCCCAAGCCGAAAGCATGAGAACGTACTTATCCCTGAATCGACTGCGGAAAGGTTAATGAGAAGAAAAGAAAGAATTGCTGAGCTATCACAAATTTCTAAGTTCATGCAAAGAAAATGTCGACCCTCTTTTAGGGTTTTCTTCGTATTCTCTTCCACTATTACTCAACTGGAATCCCACTTTTCTTCGCAGCATCCCCAAGCCGTCTTTTGATCGACATACGACGAATGCAAGACTAGTCCCTGCAATTTTCCGCTGACCCACGATGAAAACCAAAAATCTATAGGCCTTCAAGTGATAAAATTATAATTTAGTTTAAGTGAGCCAACGAAAAAATATTGTCGCCAAAGTGAGCCACCGTACATAAATATTGATACACTTGAGGTGTTCTTCCTTCTGCCATTATTCAATGGAAAAAGAGAGGCAAAACTACAAAATTGACATAAAGAAGCTGTAAATTCGATTCAATGACTCTAGACGAGGAGACAATTTGAATTGCTGGCATAGCCAAAAAATAAAAATAAAAAGCACGGAAATTCTGGAGAAAGAGCAAAACTAGGATTTTGACCAAGTCCGTTGACTACGTTCCAGTGCAGAACAAAATGTTCGAAAAAAGCAGTACGTTCTATAATTAAGCGATGCGAGGAAAGTCTATAGGAGGGACGCATATTGCGTAGTCATAATACCGCGTTGCTGAATGATGGACAAATGCCAATAGGCATACGGCCCTACTGTAAAAGGGTTTGGAGCGAGGACGCTATATCATAGTTTTTGGGATTCGACTTTCGCTCTCTACAAAGAAGCAAAATAAAATTAGAAATAGGATGGTGAAAAAAATGATGGACAAAGGACAGGAAAAACCGCCGCCACCCATCGTTGAGGGCTTTAGGGACCGTGGGTTGCCGTCCGTAGGGCGTCATGGGTGGCGGCAATCGTGTGCTAAATAGCAGCCCTTCGAGGATTTTACCCCTAATCATTTGTTCAATTGGGCTGCGCGGCTGAGGGCATTCCTAAAGCAGAATATTAGAGATTCGGCGAGAGCCGTCCCGCCAAAATGTCAACTGGGATGTAATCTAGTCGAGCCAAGTCGATACAATGTCAAGTTCGAGTCCGACTCAACTCGAGCTCGGTAGAGTATCGATAGTTAGGCTCGAGTGTAATGTGAATAGCAATTCCAAATACTCAAGCTCGACTTGATTCATGTATAAACTCAGTTCGAGCTTATAAGTAAGCTCGACTATTTTCACTGCCTTTGCATATACTGTTAGATGTATACTCTAAAACTACCATATAATCATTACATGTTAGGAATTTCAGTTTGTATTTTTACTATTTATTTAATTAATAGCAAAGACTTGTTTATTTATTTATCCAATTATTTCTATCTATGAATAAATTCCATAAGATTAGTTGTGACTAGATCTACTTGTGAGACGTTAAAATATGTGTGAAGAGTTCATAGTTAGACTAATTTTTAAAATGTTCCCGATCGATAGTCATTTAATGATCCTGTTAAGATCGTTTGTTCTTACATTCGTCATTATATATTGGATACTTTGAGGAATTAAGAACAAATCGATCTTAACAGGATCATTAAATGATCTATCGATCGGGAACATTTTAAAAATTTAGTCTAACTATGAACTCTTCACACATATTTTTAACGTCTCACAAGTAGATCTAGTCACAACTAATCTTATGGAATTTATTCATAGATAGAAATAATTGGATAAATAAATAAACAAGTCTTTGCTATTAATTAAATAAATATTAAAAATACAACTGAAATTCCTAACATGTAATTATTATATGGTAGTTTTAGAGTATACATCTACAGTATATGCAAAGGCAGTGAAAATAGTCGAGCTTATTAAGCTCGAACTTGAGTTTATACATGAATCAAGTCGAGCTTGAGTATTTGGAATTGCTATTCACATTACACTCGAGCCTAACTATCGATACTCTACCGAGCTCGAGTTGAGTCGGACTCGAACTTGACATTGTATCGACTTGGCTCGACTAGATTACATCCCTAGTTGACATTTTGGCGGATGGCTCTCGCCGAATCTCCAATATTCTGCTTTAGGAATGCCCTCAGCCGCCAGCAGCCCCGATTGAAACAAATGATTAGGGGTAAAATCCTCGAAGGGCTATTTAGCACACGAGCGCCGCCACCCATGACGCCCTTACGGACGGCAACCCACCGGTCCCTAAAGCCTCAGCGATGGGTGGCGACGGTTTTTCCGTCCTTTGTCCATCATTTTTTTTCCCCATCCTATTTCTAACTTTTATTTTGCTTCTTTGTAGAGAGCGAAAGTCGAATCCCACACCTATGATACTAGCGTCCTCGCTCCAAACCCTTTTACCAGTAGGGCCGTATGCCTATTGGCATTTGTCCATCATTTAGCAACGCGGTATGTATGACTACGCAATATGCGTCCCTCCTATAGACTTTCCTCGCATCACTTAATTATAGAACGTACTGCTATTTTTCGAACATTTTGTTCTGCACTGGAACGTAGTCAACGGACTCTGGTCAAAATTCCTAGTTTTTGCTCTTTCTCCAGAATTTCCGTGCTTTTTATTTTTATTTTTTTTGGCTATGCCCAGCAATTCAAATTGTCTCCTCGTCCTAGAGTCATTGAATCGAATTTACAGCTTCTTTATGTCCATTTCGTAGTTTTGCCTCTCTTTTTCCATTGAATAATGGCAGAAGGAAGAACACCTCAAGTATCAATATTTATGTACGGTGCTCACTTTGGCGACAATATTTTTCGTTGGCTCACTTAAACTAAATTATAATTTTATCACTTGAAGGCCTAGAGATTTTTGGTTTCATCGTGGGTCAGCGGAAAATTGCAGGGACTAGTCTTGCATCGTCGTATGTCGATCAAAAGACGGCTTGGGATGCTGCGAAAAAGTGGGATTCTAGTTGAGTAATAGTGGAAGAGAATACGAACAAAACCCAAAGAGGGTCGCCATTTTCTTTGCATGAACTTAGAAATTTTGATAGCTCAGCAATTCTTTCTTTTCTTCTCATTAACCTTCCCGCGGTCGATTCAGGGATAAGTACGTTCTCATGCTTTCGGCTTGGGCACCTTTGGTTGCGCGTTCGTAAACTGTCTTGGGAACTCGTTTCACTAGGGAGGCTGGCCGCGCGACGCTGCTTAGTCGACGTGCGAGCTCTTCTAAATGGCCACCTAGTTATTTCTGATATTGCCGATGCCATTATTGAGTAGGCAGCTTCAGGTTCAGCCATTTTTTATGGTGCAAAAAAAGGAGACAAAAGAAGAATAAGCAGAAAAGTACGTTAAACTAATGTCCTTAGGATATGGTTTTGGAAATGATTGCAGCTACACCTACATTAATCACGTGAGAGATACACAGCATATGGTCAAAAGTTGGTAAAAGAAAAGCAAAAAAAAGAAAGAAAGAAAGCGAGAGAACAAGTAAAAAAGAAGAAAAAAAAAGTTGAGGTCGGGAGAAGATATCACTTTGTGGTGATGAGGAGGTGAAGTGATTCATCAGGGCTTCAGCTACAGGGAACAGGATAAGCAGATTCTCCGACTGTGAAACTGGGAACATATGTTCCCTTTTTTTCCACGGGTTTTATCCACTATCATGAGAATGTGTGATTTCAAGAAACCCAGATCGGATTGCGAAGAAGATAAGATTTCTAGCTTCTTCTGCTCTTTGGTCTTTTGCTTGATCATCAGTGCGTACGGCCTTTATTGAGACAATCATTCACATCCGAAGAGTCCATCAACAAGCACAGATCGAGATGATTTTCCCTTTTGGAGAAAACTAGGACGGGAATTATATGACAAATTCGAAGCTAATTAGTTCATCGAGTTTGGGAAGTGTTCTGCTTACAATATCTCTTGTTCATGATTTTCCCTTTGGAGAAAACTAGGAAGGGAAATTATATGACAAATTCGAAGCTAATTAGTTCATCGAGTTTGGGGAAGTGTTCTACTTACAAATATTTTTCGTTCATATAGTTTCTGTGAGTATTGACGGAGAAAGAAAAATTTGCATTTCATTTTGTTTTTTTCTTTCCATCGTTATCATATTGTATTTAGGGAAGATTTTGCACATTGGGATATAAGTCCACCTCTTCGAACCGTTGATGTGAAAAGTAGGTCATCCACATCTTGGTTAAGGATTCGAGGAATTTATTAACTCTTGACCACTGATTACACCACTTAGGAAAAAAAAATACACTTGATTACTCCTATAAGCTAATGATTTACATATTGGTGCGCGTATATGGCCGTAACAAAAATATTATTGCTTCATTTCTTAACAATTTAAGCTTTTGGAAAAATCTTTTCATCTGACAACACTAATCAATGGTGCTTTGCTGGTTGCTTAATTTAAGAGGTTGGTCATTGTATTCTATATCATCCGAAAAATTAAAGTCAAGTCAATTTAATCTCTCATTCCTCTAAAGCTAAAAGATTTCACAAACTCTTGATTATCTCGACCCTTTAATTAATGATCATACTTTTGCCCCTCGCAATACTATAGTTAATTCGAAATTGATCCGATTGACATGTTTCAAGTGTCTTTTACAAAATTATCTAATTGAACTAGATAAAATTCTCGTTACAAATAAGTGATAACCCTGACTATATACACACACATATACATTTATATGATTTGGAATTAGATGACATTACCGTACGAAAAGACTAATCACAATCCCTTGAGTAGTTTAATCCCACCATTCATAGTCTTCAACTCAGCACACTTCCAAACACCAACCCCCCCTCTCAACCTTTCTGCTTCCTCTTCATCCTCCTCCTACTTGATTCTTCGATCCTCAGTGCCTAGGGGAGTGAAAAAGACGCCACGAGAAAAGTAAAAGAAAGTGGTCTCTCGGTGTCGTTTGTTCTGTTAACGTTGTACCAGCTAGGGTTTTCACACGACCATAACTTCGTACGTACGTCGTCTTCAGGTCGATATCCACCAAGAAAGTTCATATTTTGCTCTCTGTATGTACGTGATTATCGTGCTCGATTCCGAGTGCATACAAACACTCGACCCTGTCCACGTCATGCGATTAGCATTTGAGTGAGCGGATTCTCGTCGGAACCAAATCGCGGAAGTTTTGACTTCTTTTAAGCAGACCATATGCCCCTCACTCCCGCAGCTATCATGCCAATCGGGACGCGACACGTCACTGGCCTTGATCTCGAATCATATCAGCTAGGTGTTGAGTCTGTTGACATGGCGGAACTGGCTGGAAACCAGTTCGAGGCCTGTGAAACCTCGAATTCGTCGTGAGACTCTCCTCGTTTCTAGCTCCGGATAGAGTTTAGTGAATCGACTTGAGTCGGGATATTTTGCTACTATGTCGATGTATTTAGAGATTACACAAAATACCCACCCTAGATTAGACCCGGTGGTCAGGGCGTTCTCATATTTTCGGTTCAAGAAACAAGGATGTGGATTCGACTCCTGCCCAGGATAACTCAGAATTAAACGGCCGGCCATGTTAATGGGTTATTGTGTGGGTTCTCCTCTAAGTAATCGGGATTGGCAAAAGAAGAGGTTACATGAGCTTTTTTGATTTTGATTAGATCAATGTAACCGTACTTTCCAAAAAAGAAAGAAAAAAAAGATAGAACTTACATTGGATGCCACTTATGTAAGCCATTCATGTTTCTGTTTCTTTTTCTCGCTACTGTGACCACGCACAAACTCCTTTGGGAGGGATCAATTTATGCCTATGTTGTCCATTTTGTAAGTAGTTCTCATGAAGATATTGCCGTTCGCTTTGGGTTGCTGTTCGATGTAATCCACACAGATTACGCCATGCATTTAGAGGTCAGCACAAAAAAAAAAAATTGTTTTTGTCGTCGAACCGAATCGAACTGAATCATTAACTTAAAAGTTAATTTACCCGAGATCGTCGAGCAACAATGGACCGAACAGCTAACTCTCTGCCATCTTTCTTCTATCCTCTTCCATATGTGGTGATCTATCGCGGGCCGATGAGGGTCAACTCAAGAACGCGATAGCTAGAATTTGAGAGTCGGGACCTGACTCGTCATGAGAAAATATCTCCAGGGAAACAAACAAACTTCTATTCCTGCAGTCTATTATTATGTCACGACACCTGCACAATGGAATAGGAAAAGAACAGCGCTGGTCATTATATGGAATTTTCGCTGGCTGAGCTAGTTCACGAATTCGCAAAAACGAAAGACGACAGAACCTGTCGAGATTCTCGAACGGGACGGTTGCTCATTGTGCTGTTCTCCTCCTTTGGCCAAAGAAGTTTGTTTCCCTGTGGGTGGATGGTTTATTTTGGAGACATCAATTTTTTAAGACATGAAGCAAAGCCAGTGGTCCTTTGGATTATGTCTCGCAAACTCTTTTAATTGATGTCTGTTCATGGAACAAATTTGCAACTATTATTTTCTTCGATAAGTACCTTACAACTGTTATAAACTGTGCTTTGTGAACTGTGATGTAACTGAAATTTACGATGGTATCATTGTTTATTTAAGAGGCTCTTCTCAGAATATAATCTCTCTCGCTCTCTCTCTCTCCGTGGTACGGTATCAACGGTCATCATTGACTATTGATAACTTTTGGTCGAGGCCAATCTATTTCCGATCGGACTGACTTCATGTTGACGCGACCCAAACCCTAATGGGGCCACAGATCAAGGTTGTTAGATCCGGTATAAGGTTGAACATTTTCTGATCAGGATTTGGACGCCAATTTGAGACGAGGTTGAGAGGAAGGGGGAACGGTAATGGAGAGGACTCGAGGAGATGGAAAGTGTGGTCACTGCATGCGCCGATAGCAATGGAGGTAAGAACCGACTACGCTAGCGGTGTTTGTGACGTGTACACAAAAAGGACGGAAAATTGCAGTGTATGGCATGTTTTTCTTATGTATTTGGCGAAACGTGTTTGCTTCAAGACGTGTTCAAACGGGGGCCAGAGATGAAGCATGGGGGCAAGTGGTCTATATATGGGCTATATTTTCTGCCATTCTTCGCCCGAAGAAATTTCCACCAATCATACCTCCAATTGAAATTTCCACTGATCATACCTCTAATTGATGAATTACAAGTTATGCCCCAGTCCGTCGTACAAAATAAACTAAAATTCAAAGCAGGCGAAATTCCATATCTATGATCTACCAGTATCTCACGCATAATGGAAGGAAATTGTCACGTCATGGTAGAATGATATTCCTACTTTATACAAGTATATGTTGTTATCGAGAAGGGATATGATTGGTGACATTATAAAGAGAAAGGTGCAGAGCCAACGATCCTGAACTCGCTATTGTCATTGTAAGGGGGGGGACCTCCCCCACGAAAGAAAAGCAAGCAAGACAAGAGAAGACATTGATTGAGCTGACCGCATGCAAAAGCTTTCAGCAGAAAAGGACGCTTCTCATTTCAGAAGTGAACAACAAGATTTAGAGAGAGTTTGATCTAGGGCAAAATGTCTGTTTCAATTGTTGGAGCAATGGACCAATCATCGCACGACTCCCCTAGAGAGCATGGGCAATTCTTTGTACGCTTGCGAATGCCATTTAAGTAGAGAACCGAGTTAGCAAGCCACTGAGAATTCATATTATTGCATGTCTATATGATTCACTGCTTTAAAATATTTTAAACCTCATATAAGATAACGAATTGTAAGAGTTTTTCTAATATGAGCTACATTAATTAAAGATTGTAATTATCGTTTTTTATGAAATTGGTCTAAAAGAAAGAAATATAATGATTCTTAATTAGTTTAATATGAGGCCGGTTAGTTTGAGGTGAACTGAGTCTGATTCGTTATGAGAGGGTCTAGCTGAAAAAAAAACTCCATAAATAAAGCTCGAGTCCCTCCTCTAACCTTGATGCACAAATAACCTCATATAAGAAGCACATACAGATTCGCGTCGTGAGGGGCCATCTCATCGAGCCATAGATACAAAGGGTAATAGAGAGAAGCACTTAAACTTTGGATCGTCGCTATTCCGCATCAAGAACGATAGATTCCAAATAAGGTGTCTATTGTTGTGTTTCTAGATTCTAGCTATGATGTCCTTAGGATGCCGTTTTGGCGGCTTACACAAATATCAATTATCCATTGGTGTGATTTATCACATGTCTGACTTATTTTAATCCTCTCCACACCAAATTATTTTTCTAAAATCCTACTCATTTCCCATCTCCCTCTCCTTCTCTTAGCATAACCCATAGACAGCCACGTCCCTCGTTGCCCTTGACCACCATACTGATGACGACGACGACGACGATTGCGAGTATCACCACAAGCCACAGCCAGCTGACGATGATGGCATGCATATTCTCTGGTCTCTCTCTCTCTCTCTCTCTCTCTCTCTCTCTCTCTCTCTTGGGTGAGCTCAACCGCATCAAGTTCATCGTCCAAGTAGAGCTCGATGCGCTTGTCGAGCCCTCATTCGTTGGCATCAGTACGCTTCTCGACGATAGTGGCCAATCTAGATCTTGACGCCTCTAGATCTAGAGTGGAGGGATTAAGCCTCTAGAGCCAGAGGCTAGCCGCAACCTCAACAGCCTCAAGGCTTCTTGTTATGATTGGCGCATAATAACACAAAGTAAAGCGTAAAACAACAAGAAATAAAAATCGAGACACGAGATTTTATCCTCATTCACTCTTAAATTAAGGTTACGCCAGCAGAAGATTCCACTATAATTAATACATCGCATCTCTTTAATAGCAAAATAATATATATAGTAGCAGTTATTTATGAGCTTAAAACTCAAACTAATAATGAAAAAATATGGGGTTAAATCCTAAAAGCCCTCTAATGTCCGGGGGCGTTGTCCCTTGAGACCCCTGCGGGAGCGGCCCCCCCAAACCCTCGCCCGCTTAGTATGGAGTGAGATTCACATGCTTTCCTATAGCATGAGAGTATAAACCACACCCCAACAGCCTTGAGGACCGCTTGAAACTCGTCAACGTCCCTGATGCTATGGAGGACAACTGTCATACTTGTGAGGCGGACAATGCGTGAGATAATAGGGTCCGACAGAGTGGCTAGTGAATGTCTTCCGGACAACGACAGTGGATAGGATGACGAGCCGGTGGCGGTGCCTAAGTAGCTCAGTTGACGAGATGGACTGTGTGGTACAGGGATTGGAGAGAGAGGTCGCGCCTGATGTGATTCTGTGAAATTGTGTTCCGCTATTCACAATGGCACAAATACTCAAAAAAGACAACTAATTAAAGTTGATGTAGATTAGAAGAAATTTTTGCCTATCCTATTAGCAAGTATATTACAAGTAGAGTATTCCGAATTTAAAAGAAACGGAACTATTTAATCCAGCATGCTAATGATAATAATTGATCTGAACTTACGTTTCTCGAAGAAATGCATTGATAACAAGACTGTAGGTGTACCCGAACACAATCCTGTTTGTCATATGAGAAATGATACAAGAATAGGAGAGTGCGCAAACGCAGAATTTGCAGTTCACTGTCAATTGAACCTTCAACATACATCAACAATCATCCATTACTTGCCTTCCGCATGATTATGCAGATAAAGGTTTTGACCGATGTGATCGAAGAATACGCGATGTAAAAACACTGAAATTACCAAAATGGAGTACGCAATGCAAAACACTGAAAATTTTACTCTATGAGAGGCGTTATGTCTTATTCAGTATTTTGATATTCCCTCTCACTACAAGGTAGCAGGGAGGAGATTTTAAACGTGCAAATCAACATACACATGTAGCAAAAGAATTTTAATCTTGTCACATCGATGTAAATAAAATAATATTTGTACAAAGGCAAAAGGAAAATATGAAAATTCGAATGCGAAATTTTTGACGGTAGCGCCATTAAAACCGATCACCCAGTTGTCAGTCATATTCGAAGCTTTCAATGTCCTATCCGAAATTTGTATTTTGTATCTTGGTTAAAGTAAGGAGAATATCTAACCGTGCAAGTGGAATGAATGATCTAGCCAGAATTTGTCCTAAACTTTGGATTTTGTGGGGGAGAGGAGGAATCGCTTAACAAAAATAGCTGAGGGATGCTACCTAGGGTTTTCTTTTGTCTCGTAACGAGGATTTCTCTAACAGAGAAAGGAAGAAGGGGCCCCCACACGCCGTGGGAGGGAGCGCTCTTCCGTAGCTGATTGGTGCAAATCAAACCGACCAAAAAAAAAGAGAAGGAAAAAAAAAAAAAGGCTCAACAAAGACAAAACGCTTGGTCATTTGCAAAATCTCCTCTAATCCCCTCTCCACCAATTATCATTTATCTCCCACGTGGGACTCCTGTCCCCACCATCTTCTTTTTAATTATTCTTCACCTCTTTATATGCAAGCCATATCTTTTTATCATATTGCCCCAGGTCTCATCAATTGGGCTTCGTCAACGTTCGTTTTGATCGTGGCTTTTCACTTTCTCATTGATCTCAACCCACGAGTTTAGTGAGTTTTGAAAGATCGGCTAATCGTACTCCCATGGCGGATTCGTCGTCTGCTTCGTATATTCACATGGTAAGTCCGCAAATAAGTTCCGGCAAAGAGACGACGAAAAGATCTGCTGATTAACTATGCCTTTGCTTAACCACTATGTACTTCTAATATTCGTGTTGTGTCTCTGTAGAACATGCTGCTGTTCGTCTGCTCTCTCTTTCTTGATCTTACTTGTGCCCTTTCAATCCTTGTTATTTTCTTTCTGGTTTTGGTGGATCGTTGTGCATGAGATCATCGATCGCTTCGTTCCTATTTTTTTTGGTTCGCTATCTTTATGCGCCCGGTTTACTTTGTGACGGCGAGTTGCATATGCAAATGATAGGTGCATCACCTGATAGAGAAGTGTTTGATCTTTCGGATGAGTAAAGAAGAGTGCATGGAAGCCCTCTCCAAGCATGCAAATATCGAACCTGTCATAACCTCCACCGGTCAGCTTCATACTTCTTCTTGTATTATATCAGACACCGTCCGGATTTTTTCTTCTTTTGCCTCTCTAGATATATATATATATATATCTTGGCACGGGTATGTACGTGGCCGTATAGGTAATTGAATCCTAATTCATCATCAGTGAGTCGGCAAGTTGGAACAATACTAGTTTAAAAGAATCCAACGAAAATAAACGCTATTGAAAGGATTTATCAGAACAGAATCCTTGTCATGAAATCTACCGCTCATATACTTAGAACACATATTTGTTGAATATGTGGATCTTGTTCAAAGAAACGTCTGATATCTTCAGCTCCTAGGGTTTCTTGGGAAATAATCTTCACTAACCTCCATAGCTAAGTGCACTGTCATCATGGTCTCTGGCGCATGAACAAGTACTTGCTCAACTCCAAAACATTCTTGCACAAAATACAAACACCAAGTTCTTGAGTTTTATGTCAATAGTAAGAGATGTTGAGCAGAAGGAAGCTTCCTAAACACGTGATTTTGCTAACCCCGAAAGCAAGTATAAGGGAAAATCTCGATTTTGGAAGTTTTAACTCTTCTTGTAAAAAATAATCGATGATTTGTAGCTTGAAACTTTCTATCGCAAAGCTTGCCTAATAAGTATTTGTAGATCTAAAGTGATGGATTGGAGTGTCACATGAAATGCAAATGGATGCAGTGTGGAAAGAACTGGAGAAAGAGAACAAGGAGTTCTTCGAGGAATATGCAGAGTCAAAAGGCAAAGACGACCGAATGTCCGAGGAAGAGACGAGTCGGATGATTCAAAAGATCATCTCCTCCTCTGATTCTGCCTCCAAAGATTCACACCATGACGCCGACCCGCGACGACGATTAAAACCCAAACGTTTAACATATTCTCTCTTATTATAGTACCACCACGAAAGCGATTTCACCTTGGTGTGTGTGTCTTTAGTTGTCTCAATATGCCAAAACCACACACACCCCAACCCCTCTCTCTCTCTCTCTCTGTGTGGCGGTTCAGATAATGTGAAGATGATCGCCACATATCATCTGCATATACGGAAGAGCACGGAAGCTCCAATTGTCCCTGGCTAATATGATGCATCTGCTTCAATGATTGAACTCGTGCTCCAAAACTTGGTGTGTAAATAGATTTAAGTGAATGAAAGTGCAAGTCATTTGTATATATGTAGTTATTAATGGGATCGTATAAAGCAGTAAATTATGAAATTTTATGTCAGTTGATAAAACTTTCATAAATGGTTTGCTAACTATGTCATTGGCTTTTTGACAGATCGTATAAACATATACGGAATGAGAATATTTGTACTTATTTACACGTATTAAGGGTAAACATGATTTCAAGGTAGAACTGCTTCCAACTGGCCCGGTTTTAGGTTTCAAAATATGAGGAACCCACTCTGACGGGTAGGTTACATATTCTAAGTGCAACCTAATAAATGGTTGCACTTGGTAACCTATCGGAATCTGGAATTGTTCACCCCTATCATGTATGGCTATTTAAAAAACAACAACAACAACGCGCATGACCCAAATGCACCCACCGAAATTTGAAAAGTCCGGCTAGAACCTTATTATTATAAAAGTGTTACGTTCATTTGCTTATGAGTGCTTGCCCTCTATGTATAGCCGACTGAGGAATTCCCTTGACATAACTTTAGCATGATATCCGAGCCATGGCACGTAATTAACTTCAATTCTTCACCTCGTATTTGCACTGTCTATAAAATTTTCGTCTGTATTTATTATGTGCTGCAATAATCTTTTCTGTCACACGTATCATTTGCATGCTTAAGGCTCTCCCTGAAAACTTAACGATTAGAACAAATTCGTGGGATTATTGACTTTAACAAAGAGAATTTGATTTGATTCTATTTCACCGGAATTTCTTCACGACAAACTATCCTTCACTGAAATTTATTCTTTGGCTTTTAAATGTGATAAAAGGGCCCTGTTGAGATTTTGGACGTGAGAGATCCAGATATTCAGAAAATCACATGCGATGTTTGCAAAGATTCCGGTAGAATTACACAAAGATTGTCTCAACCTGAATTTGACTCAGTGGAGAGATTGTGTAGGTACAACTCAAAGGAATCGATACAGATGAAAATGAAAGAAAATATACTAGCGTAGACCAAAGCAGAGTTTGACCCAATAGGATGGCTTAGTGAGCACAACTTCTCTCAAAGATAACGAACCAATGCACTCGAAACTGTATCGGAGTTTGACTCTACGATAAAGCCTTGAATATGCTTCGATAATATGCCAGAATTTGGCTCGATGGTGCACTAGCTAGGATAAAAATAAACACCAGAGTTTGACTCGACGATAAGAATCTAAAAGCTATAGCTGAGAAAAGTAAAATACAATGTGATAAATAAAGATGAGATAAATATATTGATTTGTTCAATGAGGCTTCCTATGATGATGTAAGGTAGTATTTATAATGGTTGAGTATGTAACTACCATTCAGCAGTTATGACTTTTGCTGCGCCAATTGCAACTACATCTACCTTCTCCTACAAATTCTTTTGACTTAGTATTTGAGCACTTATTTAGCTTTAACTAACTATCTCTGCCTTTATCTTACTTTAGCCCTTTAATTCGCACCAGTTATGCCCACGTTCTCCACTTATCTGGACCATGGATCAAAATCCCAGTAATTGTTGATAGTTTCTCAATCAATCCTCGTTTGTTCGTGCAGCTTGTGTTCATGTCTTCCGAATTATTGGCCAGAGGGGGGGGGGGGGAAGAAAAGAGAGGGGGAAAAAGGGGGGGAGAGGGGAAGGGCGGGAGAGGAGGGAGGGAGGGGCAGAGGAGAGGAGGAGGGAAGGGGAAGGGGAAAGAGGAAGAGAAAAAGAGGGGGAGAAAAAAAGAGGAGAGAGGGAGAAGAGAAGAGCGGAAAAGAGGGAAGAAGGAAAGAAGGGAGAAAAAGAAGAGAGGAAGAGGAACGAGGAAAAGGAAAGGAGAAGAAAAAAGCATGACAGAGGGCGAAAGAGAGAGGGAGGAGGAGGAGAAGGAGAGCGAGAGAAGAGGGGAGGGGAAGAGAAAGGAAAGAGGGGAGAAAGAAAAGAGGAAGAGAGGAAAAGGGGGGAGAAGAAAAGGGGGGAGGGGAGGAAAGAGAGGGAAAAAAGGGTAGAAGGGGGAGAGAGAGAGGGGAGGGGGGGGAGAGAAAAAGGAGAGGGGGAAGAAGGGGGGGGAGGGGGGGGGGGGGGAAGGGGGAAGAGGGGAAAAAAAAAGAAGAGAGAGGAGGGGGAAAAGGGGGGGGGGGGGGGGAAAAAAGGAGGGAAGAGGAGAAAGGGGGAGGAAAGGAAGAAAAAAAAAAAAAAAAAAAAAAAAAAGGGGGGGGAA
>JAGVVM010003926.1:0-43002 GCA_019149425.1 Psidium friedrichsthalianum
AACATGCAGTGGTCTTTTCTTTCATGATATTAAACTCGACTTTATGACTAATGTCGACTGAATAACCCTCAACTCTCCCTAATCTGACTTTCATTTATCCGCCAATTCTCAATCAGCTTACTTCATTGTCTCTGGCTTCTCCCTGGACAATGGTAAGTGTAGTTTCGTCTGATATAGATAAAATAATCCTTAATCTATATCTTCCACAAATCAAAATCATTCCCATCAAATATATCAATTTTCACTTTCTTCTGTCACCAATGATTCACTTCAACTCAAGCAAGTCTAGCTCTGATGCCAATTATTGCGGAAGCAAGCAATCGCAATCGAGCAATAAAACAGACACAACAAGAAAATAAATCAAACACCAAATTTACATGGTTCGTTCATAGAGACCTATGTTTATGTGGAAAGTAGCACGAATTTCACTATATATTAAGTTATACAATGGAGATTACAACCCACACTCGAATCACATAACTACTCTTAGTGTTTCCTAGGTTTCAATTACTCTCAATAATCCACAAGTGTTTAGCCTCACAATTTCTCATGAAATAATCTCTCGATCTTATGAAGGAATTAGCAAAACTTATTATATTTAATTAACTTTTACACTTGTATTGTTGGTGTGATTCCACAAAATAAACCCCACGAATAAGAACTCAACAAATGGCGCTTCAAGGGCTGTTCACATCAACACCAGTGCTTCAAAAAAAAAAAAGAAAGAAAAAAACTCCACAACCAAATGTACATATTCGTATGTATATGGCGTAGATATCCGTTTCCAACAAATGATGACGCTATACATTCGATCTACTTTTTTTTTTGTAACAAGTCTAGCAAAGAGCAAGAAATATTTCTCCAAATTTGGGCTATGATATCAAAAGAAAATCTCCATTTGCATTAAATATTTTGCACATTCACAAATAATAATTGATCTCGAATATCTTGACACCTAAATTTTGATTTTTCTTTTTTCATTTATATTGCACAAAAATGAGAATTTATTGTCACAAAAAATATTTCCTCATGATTTGCCTATTTTTTTTATTCATGCATTACATTTGCATCGATTTGGATTGGCAGAGAAATTAAGCTTAAATCAGAGAGTCCTAACTCATTTGGACTCTTCAATATCCTGAAAATTAAGAGTTTTAAGTAATTAAAACTCCTAAATTCAAAATTTCTAATCTAATGGCTCTAATATAATCCTACCTTAACTAAGTTTGATCTAATAATCCATAATAACTCCTTCTCTTATTAGTATTAGGATTGGTCTTAACTCTATATAAGCAACCTTAACTCTAGGGTTAGAGGGGTGAGCAAATTTGGGACGCTCAGAATTTTTCAAAGAAATTACGTTAGAGAGAAAGTGAGGGAAAAAGAAGGGGGGGTCCTTGGCATTCACTTGGTGGAGACTTCTCGGGGTGATCTCCATAGCCATCGGTGTTCATCCTGCACGGAAACGGTTGCTATTCGAGCTGTTTTAAGGTGCTATTCGATGCCCATTTTGCAGTTGTGTGGGCTGTTTTAAGCTACTGTTTGGTGCCTATTTTGGAGCTAGTCAGGGATTGTCTTCACAGCTGCTCGATGTGGAATTCGCTGTTGTTTTGTTGCTGTTTTGGCACCAAAACAGTGCTGTCCAGCAGATTTTCTAGCTTAGATTTGGCCCAATCTTGCCTGGTGAATCAAGGTAATACCTTTACCTTTATTAAGGTTGATTTGTTACTGATTTTGATTAAAAAAACCATGCTGCTTTGGTGCTGTTTTAATGCTGTTCCTGCACTGCTTGTGTGCTATTTTGTTCGAATCGAGGCCGTTTATCGCATGTTTTATGAGCACTAACTTGTGCAGATTTTTGCGGGAGCGTAGAGGCAATTTCCTCACTTTTGATTGTAAATCAATGCTTGTTTGATTGGAAATTCGCATATATATTTTTGATGATTCAATGACGTATATGATTTGCAATTGAAAACAACAAAAAAAAATGCAAACTTTTTGACCAAAAAAGGTGAACTTTTATCAATCGTTAAAATCGAACACTTTGAGATGTTGCTCATGACGTATTCCCTTCAATACAACCGCGTATGCCGCCATACGAGCCCCAACCTGAAGTTGCTTGAAATGATTTACATCTGAGTCTATCGAAAAATGGCGATGTTTTACTAATTGATTCTAGTTTATGTTTTAGCAAGAAAAACTAAAAATTGAAGTTTTCGATGCACCAAAAAAATCTGATTTTTTTGGATGATTAACTCTTATAGCCAAACTTAGTACAATTTTTCTGAATTAAAAATTTTAAACCCGAACCCAAACATGTTGTATCCGTGACCATTCGGATAGGATTTTTTCGGATCAATAAAAGGAGAAATTAGCCAATTCGATCTATAACCATTTAGATCTGATTCGTTATCTTCTCAAATCAATTTTTGGGTTTAAAGAAGTGGATTTTTTTAAACAATTCAAGAGGAATATCCGTGGATTGCATTGTGGTTATCGTGTTTTTGATATTCATTAATTATTATGTTTGCTTTGGATATTGCCTTATCTTGTTTGAAATTCCATTAAAAAAAATTGATAATTTTAGTAAGATATGGTTTCTTAGAAACCATACCTAATTGAAATTTTAGAAAAAGATAAGTTTATTAGAAAGCTTCTCTCATTGGAAACTTGGAATAAAAATCAAGATATTGAACTATCCACGCACATCCTAAAAGAATTCTAAAATTCTAAAAAATACCAAAAAGTTCTGCTCATTACATTATGCACTCGCATGCTCACATATCTCATGTCATCCTTGCATGCTCGCATATCTCACGTCATCTTTGCATGCTCGCATATCTCATGTCCTCTTCGAAGTATTTGCATATCACATGTCATCTTGGCATGTTTATGTACCCATGTTTACATATCCTTGTTTGCATATCCATGTTGTAATCGTGTGTCACATATTCACATGTTTTTTATATGCCATGTCCACATATCATATGTTATTTATACTCATAGTCTTCGCGTATCACTTATGCATTGCCTTCCATATTTTAAAAAATCATTATTCTTGCATACATCATGCATATTTTCACGCGCTTCGTATGTTGCATGTCCAAGTTGCATGTTATTTGCTATGTCTTTTGCATGTTTAGCCTAATCGAATGCATAATTATTTGCATGTTGCTTATTATCTTGCATTGCATCTTTATTATTGATTCATTGTCATTGCATGCATATCCTTCGTACACTCCATTTAAAAGTGAAAATACAAAAAGAACACCTCACTTAAGCGTAAAAGTAAACCAAGCCTGAGTTGCCGACTTAAGATATTTCATGGAATTCAAGGTACCGAAAGAGCATTAGTTTTTAATTAACTAGTGTAATCAAGTCCCTGAATCCCCTAATCTCTGGTTCGTAGAAGTGAGGTATTTCTCCCAATACCTTACCTAAGTTTCTAATTAACCTACCAAGAATGATTAGTGGCGACTCAAAACTTTAAATCATCTGAACATTAAATTCAAAACCAAAGTTGCAATTTAGTAGGGCTTGAGAGAATCCGTATTAGGTTATCGTTTGATGAACCTAATAATCAATTAGCCTAAGAAACTCTCATTTTTTTAGGGTCGTGACAGGATAGGATTTCATTCATAAGCTTAAACTCAAGACATAATAGAACACTTATCATTCTTGAGTAAGCACGCATACGCTCACATTTACCATATACAAAACGTTTTCATACCATAAGAATCTTATGTGTAGGGTTTGAGTTGTATGGTTTGAGTTTTCAGTTAACCGATAGTACCTCAGCGCCATCGATTGCAAGTGCCAATTTTTAGTATCCTTCAGATAAAGATGGCTGACTTTCTTATTTTCAGTGCTAAATCCCCCAGTGGTACATGGATGTTGTTTGTATCCGAGGGTGATTATGGAAAGCGAGTCCCATTAGGTACCTTTCGCACGTCGCGTCTCAACAGAGTGGGTTTAATTGGATATAATGTGTGCATGAGACTTCCAATTTCTTGTTTGTCTGCTTGAAGTTGCCATGCATCTTTGAACGTATTTTGGAGATCGCTTATGCTGCTACTCGCTTGCAGTTTTCCCCAGAAGACCGCCTGGATTATAGTCGGTCTTTTTATAATTATAGATTTCCCTTTAAAACATGATCATCGCCATGGAGGTGTTAAAAGACAGGAACGCTGCCAGTCTGTAAAAAGTGGGGACAACAAAAACATGATCATCGCTATGTAGGTAGCTAAATGAGAACACGATTGATGTTTGAGAAATTTGATTATTCAAGCGTTCATCGTGTGAAAAATGGATTTCAAATTCATGTACAGAATGACCTTTCGATCCGGTAAAATATACTATGCACCAAAGTGTCAAAAGGGGTTCAAATTCATGGACGAAATGACCCGTTTATCTCATGAAATATAACATCATTCATCCAAGGGTTAGCTTCATAACCTTGGGAAGATAGCTGAGTTACTGATTATTTAAATATGGATCTTGCAAAGGAAGTAACTTTAGTTAAAAAGATCAATGAGCTACAACCAGATTACAAAATTATCCAAAGAGAGAAAAGGCAAAAAAGAGAGTACTTGTTAGGGGTGAGCATGGTTCCAGGGTAGAACCTGGAACCTGAAGAACCGGACCGATGGAACCGATCGGTTCCAGGTTCCAAGTTATGGATGGTAGGTTCCAGGTTCCAAAAATTAGGGAACCTGTTCTGACGGGTAGGTTTCAGGTTCTAGGTAGGTGGAACCTGGAACCGGAACCTGGACCTTGGAGCAAGTTTTTATATTTTTTTTTAGTATATATCTTTTCGTCATCCTGCGATATTCCATAATATCCAATGTTGAGTGTGTAATCCGGAATCACTTTATCATTAAGACTTTTACTTTGTTAATGTTTTATATTTTTTGTTTCTAAATATGAGTTGTGGTTAGTAAATTTTAGCAGTAGGTGATGGTCATTAAATGTGATTATTCACTATAATCGTTCAATTAAAAATACATATGGAACCTGGGTGGAACCTGGAACCGACCCTGGAACCTATAACAGGGTAGGTTCTAGGTTCCAAGATATGCATGGTAGGTTTCAGGTTCCATAAAATGAGGAACTTGTATAGACGAGTAGGTTCCAGGTTCCAGGTAGAACCTGTACGGAACCTGGAACCGCTCACCCCTAGTACTTGTGGATATACATGGATTCAAAGAAGCAACAAGATTCTCGCGCAAAAGCATCAACTATGCACTATTAAAAGCATATAGTATGGTGCGCCTATTTGGGTGAAAATATTTTTCATATATTAATTTTTCAGACTTTCACTTATTTAATTTGTCAAATATGACATAGTCAACGGAAAACACAAATTCATGCACAAAATTAGGAGAATGAATTCCTAAATCTAAAGATGTTAAAAAAATACTTTCTAGAATTGCTCCTCTCGAATTTTTTAAATTTTGTATCATTATTTATATTTGAAATTATATTAATGCTTTCTATTTTCCTTCATCTTTCTTTTCTTTTCTTTTCCATTTCTTTGTTTTTCTTTTTTCTTCTCCCTCGAGCTCACCCGTGGCCGCCCGTTGCAGTGGTGGAAGAAGGAAAATGAAAAAGAAATAAAAATATATGATGAGATTGAAATCATTTTTTAAATGAGATCCAAACACCAGAAAATATTTTCGGTCACATACCATCAAACGAATGAAAATTTATTATTTTTCTGAAAAATAATTTTTCAAAGAGTAATTTTTTAACGCGAAATTTTTCCTCAAATAAATGCACCCGTAGTCTTGCTAGCAATGCCGCATGTATGTAGCTAAATTTTCCAACTTACATGAATTGCCAGAAAAAATAGCATTTTTATTCTACTCCCGGACAAGCTAGCATGAACCCTAACTTGTTTACAGCAATCATTGTCCTCAGAAGTGATCGATGACGAATTATGTTTCAACTTTACAGTTAGTATTAGCGTGTCACAGTCGTAACTCCAAATTAAATGACAAGAACATTTTCTATGAACTTCACCATGAAAAGCATAAAAGATTTTGCCTTTCTGATGCATGACATGGAAATTTTGCATTCGTTCGACTGATTTCGTCATCGACTCATTAGCTGAATGTTCGACCAGGCCTCGGTCGAGAACTCTCGATCCATTTCATAGGCGCATGTTGCCTTCTTAGCCTAATTAATATTTTTAGACTTTTGATTGGTGATGACGATCGATCAATGTCCAGTCCGATCTTGATTTTCGTACATCTAATCATGTCTCCGGTTTGATATTTGGAAGTGTAACTAACATTGATTGGTTTGCTGCTTTCATCCAGTCAGTAGTTCGCAACTTTAAATATTTGCTTGTTTATTTACCGCACTGAATTTCGATAAAATTCTTGCTAATCGCTGTCAGAGTATTAGGATAAGGATTAGGCTAGAATTTGCATGAAAATGACAGAAAAATATTATGCATAATCATCTAGCACCGGTTTAATATCTGTAGCCTTCAAATGATAAGCAAAATGCATGGTCAATTTAGGAAACATAGACTGGTTAGGTATCGAAAGGGCTCTCATTAGACAATTAGTGTAAACAAGTCCCCGACCTAGAATTTCTGATTACGTGGGAATCAAGATAATACTCTCATGTCTCCACTGATTTTTAGCCAACTCCAATAGACTAGTGCCGACTCCTAGTTAATTGTTTAGGTTGTCAATCAAGAAAAGGAAATCAAATGTCCCACGAGATATGGACTTCGGAGAGTCCGCCTCTAGATTGAGGTAATATCCCTAAACCTGCAGATCCCCTTGGGGTGAGGAAAAGCAAGACGCAACATAACCTAAACCTACATGGCTAGCTGGAGGATCCTAGTAAACAATAAATAAAAAAGCCAAATGATATAAAAAAATTAAAAACAAAAATAAGCTAAAATTTTCAAAATAAAAAATAAAAGAAAATGAAGGGTTTTAGCAGCGAGGGCTTGCACAGCCCTCATCATTGCTGCCTCACCATCGATTACTGATGAGGGTGGGGGATGGTCAACGGCGGTCACCTAGCCCCGGCGAGGGTCGGGTAAAGCCATGCAAGGGTTGGGGGGCCCTCGCTGGATTTGTAAGGTTAAGACTTGTTGTGGTCGGGCGAGGCTGACCTCGCCTAGCGACAGCTAGGCCTTGCACCCACCAAGGTCGACAAGGCCTTGTCGTTGATGGGCATGGTCGAGTCCTCACCTGCAATGGCAACCCTGTCGGCCTCACTCGCAATGGCAACCCTGTCGGCCTCACCCCACCCTTGGTGGCCATTACCGGCGTGGTGGGGCCTTTCCTTTTCTTTTTTACTTTTTTAATTTTTTTTAGTTATTTAGCCCATTTTTAAAAAATCAATCCATGTGGACTTGCTTTTAAAAAAAATCACGCAATGTTAAACAATCAATAATAAATACCACGTTATCAGTTTGGTCAGAATGTCTCGTCATTGGCAATTAAGAGATTATTTTTCTCTGATTTAGCACTTAAGTGAGCCGGTGAAAAGATTTGGTACTAAGATGAGCGTCGTACATAAACTTTGACACTTTTGGTGTCCTTCCGTCCATATAAAGGCCATTTTTGCAACCAATCAATGCATTGGTACCAAGAGGATTTTTTTAAAATTTGTCACTGAAAATGCGCTGGTTCGTGGCAATTATTATTTTCTTGTGGCATGAGCTTACAGTGCATAAGTTACGCATAGCCGCTTTGCACCCTTTTTCTACTCTCAACGACAGTTGGACAGGCTTCTAGTTCTGATAACGATGAAAGAGAATTGATTTTGCCGGTATTTCGTCTGAAGTGAAGTATGATGGCTCCCAAGTTTGTGCAGTTGATCGGGGTATCAACTGTCAAGGATTTCAGTTCAGGAACCAGATGTCACTTGTTCCTATGTTTAATTGATTACTAGGGCTTGTAATTTGTTTTATGGGACCTTTAACCAGGCGGGAGCCGGTGCTTGTGCCCCTGGCCTATAAACAAAGTGAAACATGATGTTTTAGCTAACTTAACATTTGTAGACAAAGTGTAGCTGTTTTTTTTTTTTTAATATATAAATTGATTGCATGAGAAATCAAACAAGTCGAAATCACTTATATTGGACAACATATAGTGACAAGCACAGGAGATTATGTTGCTCCTCGAATTATCGCCATACAAAGCTTCTCGAGAATGCTTCATGTGACCATGACGGACTTGTTGCTCTAATCTTGATAATACTTAGATGCATATTTATATATTACATAACTCTTACTTTGTGAGCGCGGGCACCTTAGCCTTCGTTCAATTCATACTGCCCAAACCTGATTCTACAGTCATGAAGTTCAAATTGACCGACGATGCTTCCGTGACAATAGTCCTGTAACAATTGCCTGCCGTCGTGTAAGCACGGGTCACAATCCGCGTCAATGATCATCCTGCTGCATGTTCCATGGCTGTAGTAGCGGTCCCCCCGTTACTCCATGTTGAATAATAATCGAAGCCATGAATCGGTGTATTGTCGACTATATCTTGAACGAGGCTACTGATCGCATTAGCATCCGCATCAGTCGTGTCCTCATTGCAGAGTATGGTTATCGTTTTTTTTCCATCGGGAAACCCTTTTAGAACGTTGTGCGACCAAATGAGTGCAATTAGCACAGATGAAATTTTGTGGAACGAAGTCATGTGTGTCGTACCTCCTTTTCTTGTTACTACTAACCATCCTGTGTTGCTCCTTATATAATGCCTGTGTCCAAGAAAAGTATGCTTCTCATGGTTTTCTCCACTCTTTTTACGCAGATTTTCTTCTCTGGAATATATCATCGGGTCGAGAATGTCATAGACAATGAAATTCTTGCTTTTGTCAGCAGTTTACAGCTACCTTCTTTATCTCATCAAATTAGGAAGTTGTCATTGTTTTATTTTCTAGGAGTCCATATTGTGCCGTCCCTTCTATCACATTTTGTTTGGAACCGTGGACTTTTTCCAATCGGCTTCTTCCAAACATACATTTGTTTACAACCGAAGCTCACTTTGATTTGAAATATACGTCTTAATGATGTTTCCTCTATTTGGGGCCAGTATATTTGCACGACCGGCAAATATACAATCTCAATGCTTTTTCTCTGTGGAATAAGAGCAATGAAAAAGTTTATTAAATTTTTTTTTTTTTGAAGAGTTAGGTTTTGGCCTACCAATTGTCGAAATACGGGCTGGAGGGAGCTCCATAATTTTATGTTTCTTGGGAGTAGTTAATGGGGTAGTTAAACATCCTACCCAAAATAAAGAACACATGATTATTGAAGAAACATCTAGTAAAACTTTTGATGATTTTCAAACTATCATTGATTTAATATCTACCTAGATAAAGTGCAAATGTTTGTGATAATGTTCAAGAACAATGTGATATCCGTGGTGTGATCCATTGAGCAAAGATCGCGAAGTGTCTAGATACTTTTGTGTAAACAACATCAGCGGACTTAAAGATCAGCTAAATGACAATGTGTCAATTCGATGACATTTGAATGTATTGTTGATGATATAGCCGTTGTTGGGTGGATATACGCAACGAAACATCAGGAAGATTCGCATGGAACAAAAAACAAGCATCTATCAGGAACATAGGGTCGTTATTGGACGACGAGACCTCATCGTTGCTAGGCAAGGTTGAGCCCTCGCCTGCGATCAAAGGGAGTCGCCGGCCATTGGTCGGGGCTCAGCAACAGCGGTGAGGGGTTGACTGTCTTGCTACGGTCCCAAGCCCTTACTAGCTTTTTTTACATAGTTAAACCTTTTGATTTTAGCTTATTTTTCAAAAATTAAATAAAAATTAACATTATTTCAAAAATCAATCCATAGCACCAATTAGGTAAAAATTGGACGTGAAGAAAAAAGAGTGAAAGTGCTAAAAAAAAATATAACCATAATTGAATGATAAGTGTATGAGGCAAAGAGAGCCCAGACTAATTGTTCACTTTCTTTAATAAATCCTTATAAACAGTTTGCCGAAATATCTCCTGTTGGCCTTAAATGGTCTGGTCCCCGATAATTTGACCTTAAGTGACCAGGAGGTCCCATTTTTGGGACCAAGGACTGGACCGCCTCCGCAAACTTCCGGCCGGTCCGGTTTGGGCCGGTCCGGGCCGGTTCCAGTTTGCACACCCCTAGATAGGACATGATAGGATATATAAAAAAAATACAAAAAAAATTATCATATCATATTTAATGCTTAGTGAACTACGAATTTAAAGTCGAATAAATAGAGGCAAGGCATAATTGAGATCTACTATATTTTACTGAGATATCATGATGCTTTAGAAATTATTCAATGATAAGTTCTAATGAGTGAATTATTAATGAGCAGAGATTTATGCCATATGAATTCGGGTACAATATCGATGGAGCAAACCCCGTAGAATCGAGGGTCTTGATTTAGATTCGAATCCTTTAAGAATAACATGTTAGCTTTGCTCATTGTCTTCTGGAGTGAGAAAAGAAGTGCTCAACAATCTAATTATTTGGCCTTTTTTCACAAGTTGAAGATGTATTCATGTAGGTCATCCGAGAGAACCCTTTCGAATGCCGAGACCTCTTTTGAAAGTCGATCATCACCTCGAGTTCTTCATAACATGTCAAGACTCATTTCAAATGTTAGAAAGGTTCGCACAATTAAAGAACGAATGATGTGATCTCATATTATGCCAAACAACGATTAAAAAATAAGGTTATGGAGATACCCAACTTTAAAGCCAAAGACCGAGCCTGACATTGTTAGAGAGATGACCACACTTGACGGTTGCCACCATTGGAGAGTCCCCTCTCCTTGCTAGAGAGGCAGCCCAATGCAAAGGAGGTTATGAGAAAAATCCAATTCTCCTTGTGTCTGGTCTCTTGAAAAATTCTATCCTAGTCTTTCCCAGCTCCTCCTTGGGATATTTTTATCTTGGTTTTATCCCCATTTATCCTATCCTAGATAGCTACTAAACACATGATAAGATAACATATCCTATCCTGGATTATATTTTGATGACCAAACGCAGCTTTGTTGGATAAATTCATACATTTAGGATTTGATTGCATATTCGACCAAATATTAAGATTTTATATTATTTTTTAACAATAGTACTACAATCGTAATTTTTTTTGGCTAAACCTACTTCTTTAAGTTAAAAACATATATATCTTAGGGATTATGAGGAAATGGAGGGACCTTTGTGGATTTGCATCTTTGATGATTCTCTCGAGTCCCTTGGTCACTCATTCTATAAAAAGCCTTTCTCTTCGTTTCTATCTTTTTTCTAAGAATAATGCCACGAAAAATCCAAAATTTGTATACTTATGACAAATTTACTCCAATTTAATTCTTTGACCACAAGAAACTCTAAACTAGTACACATATGATAAACTTACTCCAAAATATTTTTTTAACTACTAAAAATCTCAAATTGGCACACTCGTAAGAAATTTATCATAAATTAATTTTTCACCATCAAAAGTCCCAAACAGTTACACCGATAATAAATTTACCCCAAATTAAAAACTCAAAACTAGTACATCGATGAAAATATTTACCTTCCACTAATATTCGTAAAATCGGGTTAATACCATGAAAAACCCCAAACTGGTATACATGTAACAAGCGAAGGGTAAAAATTTCAAAATGGTACACCCATCAAATGCCATGTGTCATCAAACACGGTAATTGACAATAAAAGTTAACCAAAACTAATGAATGGTAAATTTGACACATGTATACCAGTTGCAATTTTTATGGTCAAAAAATTTATTTGGAGTAATTTATCACATGTATATCAATTTTGGATTTTCAATCATCAAAAAAATATTTTAGGGTAAATTTATCATAGATATACTAATTTTAAATTTTTCGTGATCAAAAAATTAGTGTAAGATAAATTTGTCATATATATATATATATATATATATATATATCAATTTAAAACTTTTTGTGATAATAATCCTTTTTTTTATATTTTTCTTCTTCCTTTTCTTCTAAGAACGTTAGAGAAAGCTACTCGTCAATGTTGTTGAAATTCAAGTGGGGATGATGGTGAGAACAACACCACAATTACATCAAATTTATGCCCCATAGGATCTCTATTCCAACTCAACTCTGAACTGTCCTGACCCATAATTAATAGAAAATATTAGGTAGGCCACGGCCAACACATCACCGCGTGTCTTGGCCAATCACGTAGCACCACGTGAGCCGGTGGTTCCCACCAGCTTTTCTGAACAAAAATATTAATTCTCCTTTTTTCAATTAAAAAAACAAAACAATGCATGGTCACAACATAATTCATTGGGAGACGGAAAATTCTGTTGTGCCGGTAAATGTGACCACCAATCTATGTCGGTTATGAAGCCACAACTTCTCTACAAGTGATTTGTTATGCATCTCTTTCTTATCAAATGCACTTCATTGAAACTGGAGTTACTGATGCGCATGAGTCTCTTATTACCAGGAAATTGTTGCTCTTGTTCATGAAAGTCTCCAAATCCTTATGCCCGTATGTAGGTGTTAGACTTCAAGTTGATGATATGCAAATATATTGGATGTGGGGTTACTATCACCTGCCTTGCTTTCCGATCATTGCCCTAGTCTTGTAAATTTGTCCCCTGATCATGCTGAGTCAAATGAAGCCTTTCATACTCAAAATTAAGGTGTTTCAAGAACATTTTGGTAGGTTAGTGTATTTTTGCTTATGTTGCTCTGGGCTGTTCGGTCACTCAGTTTGCAAGAAAAGAGGAACATACATAAACCCACAAGAGGCTACAAAAAAAAAAGAATAAAAAAGCAATAGTGCTTTAGCGATTACACTCCTTCATATCTCAAAGATTTCTTCCATTACGGTGAACAAAGCAACGGTGCTAAAAAAACAATGCTCAATTTTCTTTCGAAAGAAAAAAAAATGGTGCTCAAAAACATTATTGATACTCTTGATAGTTAACCTTTCTCCAGAATGATGCATTATGATTTTCCGAATTCATTACCACTTCTCTGAATTCTAAAAGGACAAAATAGAACCCATCAAATGTGCCTTTAGCTAGAAGCTCTATTCAACATTTAACAGCTTCCATGTTCCTTCTTGATAGAGCAAGGTATGTTTCTATACAAGGACCAGAATCTAGCATGATATTAGTTTTATAAACACTCATAGAAGATGATTACTTCATGTCATTGCTTCGGACCAAGGTTCCAGCAGAAATGCCACCACACACACTCCAACTAAGTTCTTTTCATTTTGCTCTTGGAGAGGAATACACACCCATGATGGGTGCATGAGAGAGACACTTGGTTAGTGGCAATTTCAAGGGATGCAACAGAGGCCTAAATAAATCCCTTTCCGTTTTGCACTTGGAGGGGAGTGCTCAAGTTATTTGACATGCATTGGCCACATCATCTCTACTAGTTTTATACTTATGCCATTGCTAACAGGAAAGGCAAAACATAGGGTGAGACAGTGAACCTGTGAGGGAATGGCAGGGCGTTGTGTGAAGCAAGAACTACCAGAGGTAGGCCACCGAGCAAGAGCCAACGAGCGACGAGCGAGCGCCAGAGCAGAGAGCCCTCTAGTGACGGAGCAAGGGAGGGTCAGAGCAGAGAGTCGGCGAGCGTCAGAGGAGTAAAGAGCACCGAGCAAGAGCGAGCTTGCGCCGGAGCAGAGGGAGTGTGAGCGACGGAGAGAGCGCCGGAGCAAAGATGGAACAAGTACTGGAGCAGAGAGCACGAAGAAAGCAAAGTAGGAAACGAAGAGGAAGACCCAAAATTTCAAAAGCGAAAGAGAGGGAGAGAGGAGGGTCACGTCTTCGTCCGTGAGATGGAGCAAAAAGAGGAGAGAGAAAAAGCAGGCTAAGCCTAGGGGTGAGCGGTTCCAGGTTCCGTACAGGTTCTACCTGGAACCTGGAACCTACCCATCTATACAGTTCCTCATTTTGTGGAACCTGGAAACCTACCCTGCATACCTTGAAACCTAGAACCTACCCTGTGATAGGTTCCAGGGTCGGTTCCAGGTTCCACCCAGGTTCCACATGTATTTAGTTGAACGATTACAGTGAATAATCACATTTAATAACCATCACAAACTGTTAAAATTCACTAACCACAACTCATATTTAGAGACGAAAAAATATGAAACATCGACAAAGTAAAAGTCTTAATGATAAAGTGATTCTGTATTACACATTCAGCATTGGATATTATGGAATACCGCAGAATGACGCAAAGACATATACCAAGAAAAAATATAAAAACTTATCTATGGTCCAGGTTCCGGTTCCAGGTTCCATCTACCTAGAACCTGGAACCTACCCGTCAGAACAGGTTCCCTAATTTTGGAACCTGGAACCTACCCTCCATACCTTGGAACCTGGAACCAACCGGTTCCATCGGTCCGGTTCTTCAGGTTCCAGGTTCTACCCTGGAACCATGCTCACCCCTAGCTAAGCCTAAATATAGGGCATTTAATGTACACAGGTCCATTAAACGGAATTTTTTTAAAATTGAAAAAAGGAGAATTAATATTTTCGTGAAAGCTGGGGATCACCTGCTCACGTGGCGCTACAGGATTGGCCGGGGCCCGAGGTGACATATTAGCCCCGACCTACCTAATATTTTCTCCATAATTAATACGTTGCAAGTGTCGTAAGTGAGCCTCGTTGACATTTTTGGCGTCCCTAAGTCCCAACCCACCCTATGCTCCTAAACAAAATAGAAGAGAGGAAGAAAAACACGAAGCTTCCTAAATGAAACCCTAAGACACATCTCACTTCAAATTCCAATATCAGAAATCTCTCTGTCTCCTCCTCCTCCTCCTCCTCCTCCTCCAGGCATGGCCACTTCGCTCGCCACCCTCTCTCGAGTCCTCGCCACACTCTTGGTCCTCGCGAACCCCACAACGAGCGACCTTTTGTCTCCCCTAACTCCTTTCCTCCGTCCTTCACTAGGTATTTTGTTAGATTTGTTGGGTTTTCCCGTTCGTCTTCAGATTCTGCGTTGATGGGTGTCTTTCTTGTCCTTAGTTCCTTGCCGTACATTTTTTCTTTTTCTGCTAAATGCGTGTCTATTTGGCTGTTGTGGGGTTTCTTGTTGTTAGATGAGAGGTGCAAAGAAGTGGCCTGCGGGAGAGGGAAATGCAAGCCTTTGCTCAACGACTCCGCCATCTTCTTGTACGAGTGCGAGTGCGATCCTGGTGGAGGAAATCCCCTCTTCGTGGCACGGATCCTCTCGGGTTCCTTCCTTGTACGCGTCCAAACTGTAAGTTTATGTTCTCTTTCTGGTTTTGCCTTGCGGTATTTCTCTAACTTGATTGGCAAATGGGTGGTGAAAGAGGTATTTTTTAGGATGTTGGAGGATAAAAAAGCCAATGCCGATAAAAAAGCCAATGCCTTTGTTTGATAGCATGTAAGCTACTGATAAATAGATCTATCTTGTTGGTAAAAAAGAGAAAACGATTCCTCGACAAGCGGTTATATAGGTTTCGAATCCTCCTATCCATTGGAACTTGCTCTATTGAATGAAGTTGGGAATGCATCAGATAGATGAGGTTCACCGGTATGTTTTGCATTACCTCTTGCTTAATCTGTTTTCGATGCAATGGGGTTAGGTTTACACAACAGGACCAATGGTCCTGTTGTGTAAACCTAACCCCATTGCATCGAAAACAGATTAAGCAAGAGGTAATGCAAAACATACGGTGAACCTCATCTATCTGATGCATTCCCAACTTCATTCAATAGAGCAAGTTCCAATGGAGATAGGAGGATTCGAAACCTATATAACCGCTTGTCGAGGAATCGTTTTCTCTTTTTTACCAACAAGATAGATCTATTTATCAGTAGCTTACATGCTATCAAACAAAGGCATTGGCTTTTTTTATCGGCATTGGCTTTTTTATCCTCCAACATCCTAAAAAATACCTCTTTCACCACCCATTTGCCAATCAAGTTAGAGGAAATACCGCAAGGCAAAACCAGAAAGAGAACATAAACTTACAGTTGGACGCGTACAAGGAAGGAACCCGAGAGGATCCGTGCCACGAAGAGGGGATTTCCTCCAACCAGGATCGCACTCGCACTCGTACAAGAAGATGGCGGAGTCGTTGAGCAAAGGCTTGCATTTCCCTCTCCCGCAGGCCACTTCTTTGCACCTCTCATCTAACAACAAGAAACCCCACAACAGCCAAATAGACACGCATTTAGCAGAAAAAGAAAAAATGTACGGCAAGGAACTAAGGACAAAGAAAGACACCCATCAACGCAGAATCTGAAGACGAACGGGAAAAACCCAACAAATCTAACAAAATACCTAGTGAAGGACGGAGGAAAGGAGTTAGGGGAGACAAAAGGTCGCTCGTTGTGGGGTTCGCGAGGACCAAGAGTGTGGCGAGGACTCGAGAGAGGGTGGCGAGCGAAGTGGCCATGCCTGGAGGAGGAGGAGGAGGAGGAGGAGGAGACAGAGAGATTTCTGATATTGGAATTTGAAGTGAGATGTGTCTTAGGGTTTCATTTAAGGAAGCTCGTGTTTTTCTTCCTCTCTTCTATTTTGTTTAGGAGCATAGGGTGGGTTGGGACTTAGGGACGCCAAAAATGTCAACGAGGCTCACTTACGACACTTGCAACGTATTAATTATGGAGAAAATATTAGGTAGGTCGGGGCTAATATGTCACCTCGGGCCCCGGCCAATCCTGTAGCGCCACGTGAGCAGGTGATCCCCACCAGCTTTCACGAAAATATTAATTCTCCTTTTTTCAATTTAAAAAAAATTCCGTTTAATGGACCTGTGTACATTAAATGCCCTATATTTAGGCTTAGCTAGGGGTGAGCATGGTTCCAGGGTAGAACCTGGAACCTGAAGAACCGGACCGATGGAACCGGTTGGTTCCAGGTTCCAAGGTATGGAGGGTAGGTTCCAGGTTCCAAAAATTAGGGAACCTGTTCTGACGGGTAGGTTCCAGGTTCTAGGTAGATGGAACCTGGAACCGGAACCTGGACCATAGATAAAGTTTTTATATTTTTTCTTGGTATATGTCTTTGCGTCATTCTGCGGTATTCCATAATATCCAATGCTGAATGTGTAATACAGAATCACTTTATCATTAAGACTTTTACTTTGTCGAGTTTCATATTTTTTCGTCTCTAAATATGAGTTGTGGTTAGTGAATTTTAACAGTTTGGATGGTTATTAAATGTGATTATTCACTGTAATCGTTCAACTAATAATACATGTGGAACCTGGGTGGAACCTGGAACCGACCCTGGAACCTATCACAGGGTAGGTTCTAGGTTTCAAGGTATGCAGGGTAGGTTCCAGGTCCACAAAATGAGGAACCTGTATAGATGGGTAGGTTCCAGGTTCCAGGTAGAACCTGTACGGAACCTGGAACCGCTCACCCCTAGGCTTAGCCTGCTTTTTCTCTCTCCTCTTTTTGCTCCATCTCACGGACGAAGACGTGACCCTCCTCTCTCCCTCTCTTTCGCTTTTGAAATTTTGGGTCTTCCTCTTCGTTTCCTACTTTGCTTTCTTCGTGCTCTCTGCTCCAGTACTTGTTCCATCTTTGCTCCGGCGCTCTCTCCGTCGCTCACACTCCCTCTGCTCCGGCGCAAGCTCGCTCTTGCTCGGTGCTCTTTACTCCTCTGACGCTCGCCGACTCTCTGCTCTGACCCTCCCTTGCTCCGTCACTAGAGGGCTCTCTGCTCTGGCGCTCGCTCGTCGCTCGTTGGCTCTTGCTCGGTGGCCTACCTCTGGTAGTTCTTGCTTCACACAACGCCCTGCCATTCCCTCACAGGTTCACTGTCTCACCCTATGTTTTGCCTTTCCTGTTAGCAATGGCATAAGTATAAAACTAGTAGAGATGATGTGGCCAATGCATGTCAAATAACTTGAGCACTCCCTCCAAGTGCAAAACGGAAAGGGATTTATTTAGGCCTCTGTTGCATCCCTTGAAATTGCCACTAACCAAGTGTCTCTCTCATGCACCCATCATGGGTGTGTATTCCTCTCCAAGAGCAAAATGAAAAGAACTTAGTTGGAGTGTGTGTGGTGGCATTTCTGCTGGAACCTTGGTCCGAAGCCAATGACATGAAGTAATCATCTTCTATGAGTGTTTATAAAACTAATATCATGCTAGATTCTGGTCCTTGTATAGAAACATACCTTGCTCTATCAAGAAGGAACATGGAAGCATGTTAAATGTTGAATAGAGCTTCTAGCTAAAGGCACATTTGATGGGTTCTATTTTGTCCTTTTAGAATTCAGAGAAGTGGTAATGAATTCGGAAAAAATCATAATGCATCATTCTGGAGAAAGGTTAACTATCAAGAGTATCAATAATGTTTTTGAGCACCATTTTTTTCTTTCGAAAGAAAATTGAGCATTGTTTTTTCAGCACCGTTGCTTTGTTCACCGTAATGGAAGAAATCTTTGAGATATGAAGGAGTGTAATCGCTAAAGCACTATTGCTTTTTTATTCTTTTTTTTTTTGAGCCTCTTGTGGGTTTATGTATGTTCCTCTTTTCTTGCAAACTGAGTGACCGAACAGCCCAGAGCAACATAAGCAAAAATACACTAACCTACCAAAATGTTCTTGAAACACCTTAATTTTGAGTATGAAAGGCTTCATTTGACTCAGCATGATCAGGGGACAAATTTACAAGACTAGGGCAATGATCGGAAAGCAAGGCAGGTGATAGTAACCCACATCCAATATATTTGCATATCATCAACTTGAAGTCTAACACCTACATACGGGCATAAGGATTTGGAGACTTTCATGAACAAGAGCACAATTTCCTGGTAATAAGAGACTCATGCGCATCAGTAACTCCAGTTTCAATGAAGTGCATTTGATAAGAAAGAGATGCATAACAAATCACTTGTAGAGAAGTTGTGGCTTCATAACCGACATAGATTGGTGGTCACATTTACCGGCACAACAGAATTTCCGTCTCCCAATGAATTATGTTGTGACCATGCATTGTTTTGTTTTTTTAATTGAAAAAAGGAGAATTAATATTTTTGTTCAGAAAAGCTGGTGGGAACCACCGGCTCACGTGGTGCTACGTGATTGGCCAAGACACGCGGTGATGTGTTGGCCGTGGCCTACCTAATATTTTCTATTAATTATGGGTCAGGACAGTTCAGAGTTGAGTTGGAATAGAGATCCTATGGGGCATAAATTTGATGTAATTGTGGTGTTGTTCTCACCATCATCCCCACTTGAATTTCAACAACATTGACGAGTAGCTTTCTCTAACGTTCTTAGAAGAAAAAGGAAGAAGAAGAAAAATATAGAAAAAAAGGATTATTATCACAAAAAGTTTTAAATTGATATATATATATATATATATATATATATATGACAAATTTATCTTACACTAATTTTTTGATCACGAAAAATTTAAAATTAGTATATCTATGATAAATTTACCCTAAAATATTTTTTTGATGATTGAAAATCCAAAATTGATATACATGTGATAAATTACTCCAAATAAATTTTTTGACCATAAAAAATTGCAAACTGGTATACATGTGTCAAATTTACCATTCATTAGTTTTGGTTAACTTTTATTGTCAATTACCGTGTTTGATGACACATGGCATTTGATGGGTGTACCATTTTGAAATTTTTACCCTTCGCTTGTTACATGTATACCAGTTTGGGATTTTTCATGGTATTAACCCGATTTTACGAATATCAGTGGAAGGTAAATATTTTCATCGATGTACTAGTTTTGAGTTTTTAATTTGGGGTAAATTTATTATCGGTGTAACTGTTTGGGACTTTTGATGGTGAAAAATTAATTTATGATAAATTTCTTACGAGTGTGCCAATTTGAGATTTTAGTAGTTAAAAAAATATTTGGAGTAAGTTTATCATATGTGTACTAGTTTAGAGTTTCTTGTGGTCAAAGAATTAAATTGGAGTAAATTTGTCATAAGTATACAAATTTTGGATTTTTCGTGGCATTATTCTTAGAAAAAAAGATAGAAACGAAAAAGAGAAAGGCTTTTTATAGAATGAGTGACCAAGGGACTCGAGAGAATCATCAAAGATGCAAATCCACAAAGGTCCCTCCATTTCCTCATAATCCCTAAGATATATATGTTTTTAACTTAAAGAAGTAGGTTTAGCCAAAAAAAAATTACGATTGTAGTACTATTGTTAAAAAATAATATAAAATCTTAAATATTTGGTCGAATATGCAATCAAATCCTAAATGTATGAATTTATCCAACAAAGCTGCGTTTGGTCATCAAAATATAATCCAGGATAGGATATGTTATCTTATCATGTGTTTAGTAGCTATCTAGGATAGGATAAATGGGGATAAAACCAAGATAAAAATATCCCAAGGAGGAGCTGGGAAAGACTAGGATAGAATTTTTCAAGAGACCAGACACAAGGAGAATTGGATTTTTCTCATAACCTCCTTTGCATTGGGCTGCCTCTCTAGCAAGGAGAGGGGACTCTCCAATGGTGGCAACCGTCAAGTGTGGTCATCTCTCTAACAATGTCAGGCTCGGTCTTTGGCTTTAAAGTTGGGTATCTCCATAACCTTATTTTTTAATCGATTGTTTGGCATAATATGAGATCACATCATTCGTTCTTTAATTGTGCGAACCTTTCTAACATTTGAAATGAGTCTTGACATGTTAAGAAGAACTCGAGGTGAATGATCGACTTTCAAAAGAGGTCTCGGCATTCGAAAGGGTTCTCTCGGATGACCTACATGAATACATCTTCAACTTGTGAAAAAAGGCCAAATAATTAGATTGTTGAGCACTTCTTTTCTCACTCCAGAAGACAATGAGCAAAGCTAACATGTTATTCTTAAAGGATTCGAATCTAAATCAAGACCCTCGATTCTACGGGGTTTGCTCCATCGATATTGTACCCGAATTCATATGGCATAAATCTCTGCTCATTAATAATTCACTCATTAGAACTTATCATTGAATAATTTCTAAAGCATCATGATATCTCAGTAAAATATAGTAGATCTCAATTATGCCTTGCCTCTATTTATTCGACTTTAAATTCGTAGTTCACTAAGCATTAAATATGATATGATAATTTTTTGTATTTTTTTATTATATCCTATCATGTCCTATCTAGGGGTGTGCAAACTGGACCGGACCGGCCCGGACCGGCCCAAGACCGGACCGGACCGGCCGGGTTGGTCCGGTCCTTGAGGGAGGCGGTCCAGTCCTTGGTCCCAATAAATGGGACCGATGACCGGGCGGTCCGGTCCCCGGTCCCATCCCCGGGGACCGAGGACCGGATCGCCCGGACCAGACCATTAGAATATATAATTAAAAGAAAGAATTAAAAATGTTAGCACAACTCTATTCCTAAGGATATTATTAAAGAAAGTGAACAATTAGTCTGGGCTCTCTTTGCCTCATACACTTATCATTCAATTATGGTTATATTTTTTTTCAGCACTTTCACTCTTTTTTCTTCATTTCGTCCTCATTTTTTCCACCTAATGTGGTGCTATGGACCTTAGTTATGTTGACATGAACACTTATATGCAAAAGTATTGCCCAATTGACGAAAATTAATGATCGATTGAGGTTTTTTGTTATCTATGTTCTATAAGAAGCTAGTATTAGCGGTCCCATGGGACCGGGACCGGACCGTCGGTCCCGGTCGATCCGGTCCGGTCGGGTCCTTGGTCCTGAAAATTTGGGGACCGGGGCACGGTCCGGTCCCCGGTTCCATGCCGGGACCGGACCGAACCGGACCATGCACACCCCTAGTCCTATCTTCACAAAAAATCCAGACACCAAACGTAGCCTGAAGTTTGCATAAGCGCTCATTTTAGTGTAAATTTTTCTCCTACTCACTTAAGTGTCAATTACAGAAAAACAACCATTTAACTGCCAACAGTGAGATATTTCGGCCAAACTGTTTATGTGGCATTTACTAATTTTTTAATATTATGTGGAATTTTTTTTTAAAGTAAGTCAACGTGGCAAGTTTTTCTAGAAAAATCAGTCCTTGTGGACTCCACGTGGCAAAACTTTAAAAAATTCAGTCCACATGGATTGATTTTTAAAAATAAGCTAATTTTTTTTATTTAATTTTTAAAATAAGCTTAAATACTAAAGGTTAAAAAAAAGTAAAAAAAGAAAAGGAAGGGCTTGGCACAGTAGCAAGACAGTGCAACCCCTCACGCTGTTGTTGAGCCCACCAATGGCCGGCGACTCCCTTTGACGCAGGCGAGGGCTCACCTTGCCTGGCGACTCCCTTTGATCGCAGGCGAGGGCTCAACCTTGCCTAGCAACGATGAGGTCTCGTTGTCCAATAACGACCCTATGTTCCTGATAGATGCTTGTTTTTTGTTCCATGCGAATCTTCCTGATGTTCGTTGCGTATATCCACCCAACAACGGCTTATATCATCAACAAATATATTCAAACGTCATCGAATTGACGCATTGTCTTTAGCTGATCTTTAAGTCCGCCGATGTTGTTTACACAAAAGTATCTAGACACTTCGCGATCTTTGCTCAATGGATCACACCACGGATATCACATTGTTCTTGAACATTATCACAAAACATTTGCACTTTAACTAGGTAGATATTAAATCAATGATAGTTTGAAAATCATCAAAAGTTTTACTAGATGTTTCTTCAATAATCATGTGTTCTTTATTTTGGGTAGGATGTTTAACTACCCCATTAACTACTCCCAAGAAACATAAACTATTATGGAGCTCCCTCCAGCCACGTATTTCGACAATTGGTAGGCCAAAACCTAAATCTTCAAAAAAAAAAAAATTTTAATAAACTTTTTCATTGCTCTTTATTCCACAGAGAAAAAGCCATTGAGATTGTATATTTGCCGGTCGTGCAAATATACTGGCCCAAAATAGAGGAAACATCATTAAGACGTATATTTCAAATCAAAGTGAGCTTCGGTTGTAAACAAATGTACGTATATTTCAAATCAAATATACTCCCGTTTCTTACACGACGGCAGGCAATTGTTACAGCACTATTGTCACGGAAGCATCGTCGTCAATTTGAACTTCATGACTGTAGAATCAGGTTTGAGCAGTATGAATTCAACGAAGGTTAAGTTGCGCGCGCTCACAAAGTAAGAATTATGTAATATATAAATATGCATCTAAGTATTTGTCAAGATTAGAGCAATAAGTCCGTCATGGTCACATGAAGCATTCTCGGGAAGCTTTGTATGGTGAATATTTGAGGAGCAACATGATCCCTTGTTCTTGTCACTATATGTTGTCCGATATAAGTGATTTCGACTTGTTTGATTTCTCATGCAATCAATTTATATATTAAAAAAAAAAAAACAGCTACACTTTGTCTTACAAATGTTAAGTTAGCTAAAACATCATGTTCACTTTGTTTATAGGCAGGGGCACAAGCACCGGCTCCCGCCTGGTTAAAGGTCCCATAAAACAAATTACAAGCCTAGTAATCAATTAAACACAGGACAAGTAACATTTGGTTCCTGAACTGAAATCCTTGACAGTTGATACCCCAATCAACTGCACAAACTTTGGGAGTCATCATACTTCACTTCAGACGAAATACCGGCAAAATCAATTCTCTTTCATCGTTATCAGAACTAGAAGCCTGTTCAAACTGTCGTTGAGAGTAGAAAAAAAGGGTGTATGACGCTCATCTAATACCAAATTTTTCGCCAGCTCATTTAAGTGCTAAATCAGAGAAAAAATAATCTCTTAATTGCCAATGACGAGACATTACGACGAAACTGATTACGTGGTATTTATTATTGATTGTTTAATATTACGTGATTTTTTTTTAAAAGCAAGTCCACATGGAGTGATTTTCTAAAAATAGGCTAAATAACTAAAAAAAATTAAAAAAAGTAAAAAAGAAAAGGAAAGGCCCACCATTGCCGGTAATGGCCAGCAAGGGTGGGGTGAGGCCGACAGGGTTGCCATTGCAGGCGAGGACTCGACCATGCCCAACAACGACGAGGCCTTGTCGACCTTGGTGGGTGCAAGGCCCAGCCGTCGCTAGGCGAGGTCAACCTCGCCTGACCACAACAAGTCTTAACCTTACAAATCTAGCGAGCGCCCCCAACCCTTGCATGCCTTACCTGACCCTCGCCGGGGCTAGGCGACCGCCGTTGACCATCCCCCACCCTCATCAGCAATCGATGGGTGGGGCGGCAGCGACGAGGACTGTGCAAGCCCTCGCTGACAACCCTTCATTTGCTTTTTTTTTTATTTTGAAAATTTTAGCTTATTTTTGTTTTTATTTTTTATAGCATTTAGCTTTTTTATTATTGTTTACTAGGATCCTCCAGCTAGCTGCGTAGGATTAGGTTATGTTGCGTCTTGCTTTTCCTCACCCCAAGGGGGTCTGCAGGTTTAGTGATATTACCTCAATCTAGAGGCGGACTCCCGAAGTCCATATCCGCGAGGACATTTGATTTCCTTTTCTTGATTAACAACCTAAACAATTAACTAGGAGTCGGCACTAGTCTATTGGAGTTGGCTAAAAATCAGTGGAGACATGAGACTGTTATCTTGATTCCCACATAATCAAAATTCTAGGTCGGGGACTTGTTTACACTAATTATCTAATGAGAGCCATTTCAATACTAACCAGTCCATGTTTCCTAAATTGACCATGCATTTTGCTTATCATTTGAAGGCTACATATATTAAAACGGTGCTAGATGATTATGCATAATATTTTTCTGTCATTTTCATGCAAATTCTAGCTTAATCCTTATCCTAATACTCTGACAGCGATTAGCAAGAATTTTATCGAAATTCAGTGCGGTAAATAAACAAGCAAATATTTAAAGTTGCGAACTACTGACTGGATGAAAGCAGCAAACCAATCAATATTAGTTACACTTCCAAATATCAAACCGGAGATATGATTAGATGTACAAAAATCAAGATCGGACTGGATATTGATCGTTCGTCATCACCAATCAAAAGTCTAAAAATAGTAATTAGGCTAAGAAGGCAACATGCGCCTATGAAATGGATCAAGTGTCCTCGACCAGGCCTGGTCGAACATTCAGCTAATGAGTCGATGACGAAATCAGTCGAACGAATGCAAAATTTCCATGTCATGCATCAGAAAGGCAAATCTTTTATGCTTTTCATGCTGAAGTTCACAGAAAATGTCCTTGTCATTTAATTGGGAGTTACGACTGTGACACGCTAATACTAACTGTAACGTTGAAACATAATTCGTCATCGATCACTTCAGAGGACAATGATTGCTCTAAACAAGTTAGGGTTCATGCTAGCTTTTCCGGGAGTAGAATAAAAATGCTATTTTTCTGGCAATTCATGTAAGTTGGCAAATTTAGCTGCATACATGTGGCATTGCTAGCAAGACTACGGGTGCATTTATTTGATGAAAAATTTCATGTTAAAAAATTATTTTTTGAAAAATTATTTTTCAGAAAAATAATAAATTTTCATTCGTTTGATGGTATGTGACCGAAAATATTTTATGGTGTTTGGATCTCATTTAAAAAATGATTTCAATCTCATCACATATTTTTCTTTCTGTTTCATTTTCCTTCTTCCTCCACTGCAACTGGCGGCCACGGGTGAGCTCAAGGGAGAAGAAAAAAGAAAAACAAAGAAATGGAAAAGAAAAGAAAGATGAAGGAAAATAGAAAGCATTGATATAATTTCAATATAAATAATGATACAAAATTTAAAAATTTAAAAATTTGAGAGGAGCAATTCTAGAAAGTATTTTTTAACATCTTTAGATTTAGGAATTCATTCTCCTAATTTTGTGCATGAATTTGTGTTTTCCGTTGACTATGTCATATATGACAAATTAAACAAGTGAAAGTCCGAAAAATTAATAGATGAAAAATATTTTCATCCAAATAGGCGCACCATACTATATGCTTTTAACAGTGCATAGTTGATGCTTTTGCGCGGGAATCTTGTTGCTTCTCTGACTCCATGTATATCCACAAGTACTCTCTTTTTTGCCTTTCTCTCTTTGGATAATTTTGTAATCTGGTTCTAGTTCATTGATTTTTTTTTACTAAATTTACTTCCTTTGCAAGATCCATATTTAAATAATCAGTAACTCAGCTATCTTCCATGGTTATGAAGCTAACCCTTGGATGAATGATGTTATATTTCATGAGATAAACGGGTCATTTCGTCCATGAATTTGAACCCCTTTTGACACTTTGGTGCATAGTATATTTTACCGGATCGAAAGGTCATTCCGTACATGAATTTGGAATCCATTTTTCACACGATGAACGTTTGAACGATCAAATTTCTCAAACATCGATCGTGTTCTCATTTAGCTACCGACATGGCGATGATCATGTTTTTCTTGTCCCCACTTTTTTCAGACTGGCAGCGTTCCTATCTTTTAACACCTCCATGGCGATGATCACGTTTTAAAGGGAAATCTATAATTATAAAAAGACCGACTATAATCCAGGCGGTCTTCTGGGGAAAACTGCAAGCGAGTAGCAGCATAAGCGATCTCCAAAATACGTTCAAAGATGCATGGCAACTTCAAGCAGACAACAAGAAATTGGAAGTCTCATGCACACCTTATATCCAATTAAACCCGCTCTGTTGAGACGGACGTGCGAAAGGTACCTAATGGGACTCGCTTTCCATAATCACCCTCGGATACAAACAACATCCATGTACCACTCGGGGATTTAGCACTGAAAATAAGAAAGTCAGCCATCTTTATCTGAAGGATACTAAAAATTGGCACTTGCAATCGATGGCGCTGAGGTACTATCGGTTAACTGAAAACTCAAACCCTACAACTCAAACCCTACACATAGATTCTTATGGTATGAAAACGTTTTGTATATGGTAAATGTGAGCGTATGCGTGCTTACTCAAGAATGATAAGTGTTCTATTATGTCTTGAGTTTAAGCTGATGAATGAAATCCTATCCTCTCGCGACCCTAAAAAAATGAGAGTTTCTTAGGCTAATGGATTATTAGGTTCATCAAAAGTTGACTTAATACGGACTCTCCCAAGCCCTACCAAATCGCAGCTTTGATTTTAAATTTAATGTTCAGATGATTTAAAGTTTGGAGTCGCCACTAATCATTCTTGATAGGTTAATTAGAAACCTAGGTAAGGTATTGGGAGAAACACCTCACTTCTACGAACCAGAGATTAGGGGATTCGGGGACTTGATTATACTAGTTAATTAAAACTAATGCCCTTTCGGTACCTTGAATTTCATGGAATATCCTAAGTCAGCAACCCAGGCTTGGTTTACTTTTACGCTCAAGTGAGGTATTCTTTTTTGTATTTTCACTTTTAAATGGACTGTCTGAAGGATATGCATGCAATGACAATGAATCAATAATAAAGATGCAATGCAAGATAATAAGCAACATGCAAATAATTATGCATTCGATTAGGCTAAACATGCAAAAGACATAGCAAATAAAATGTAACTTGGACATGCAACATACGAAGCGCATGAAAATATGCATGATGTATGCAAGAATAATGATTTTTTAAAATATGGAAGGCAATGCATAAGTGATACGCGAAGACTATGAGTATAAATAACATATGATATGTGGACATGGCATATAAAAACATGTGAATATGTGACACACGATTACAACATGGATATGCAAACAAGGATATGTAAACATGGGTATACAAAAGTATGCATCAACACGCCATGGATATGCATAAGATATGCAAACACGCCAAGATGTGTGATATGCAAATACTGCGAAGAGGACATGAGATATGCGAGCATGCAAAGATGACGTGAGATATGCGAGCATGCAAGGATGACATGAGATATGTGAGCATGCGAGTGCATAATGTAATGAGCATCACTTTTTGGTATTTTTTAGAATTTTAGAATTCTTTTAGGATATGCGTGGATAGTTCATTATCTTGATTTTTATTCCAAGTTTCCAATGAGAGAAGCTTTCTAGGAAACTTATCTTTTTCTAAAATTTCAATTAGGTATGGTTTCTAAGAAACCATATCTTACTAAAATTTTCAATTTTTTTTATGGAATTTCAAACAAGATAAGGCAATATCCAAAGCAAACATGATAATCAATGAATATCCAAAACACGATAACCACAATGCAATCCACGGATATTCCTCTTGAATTGTTTAAAAAAATCCACTTCCTTAAACCCAAAAATTGATTTGAGAAGATAACGAATCAGATCTAAATGGTTATAGATCGAATTGGCTAATTTCTCCTTTTATTGATCCGAAAAAATCCTATCCGAATGGTCACGGATACAACATGTTTGGGTTCGGGTTTAAAATTTTTAATTCAGAAAAATTGTACTAAGTTTGGCTATAAGAGTTAATCATCCAAAAAAATCAGATTTTTTTGGTGCATCGAAAACTTCAATTTTTAGTTTTTCTTGCTAAAACATAAACTAGAATCAATTAGTAAAACATCGCCATTTTTCGATAGACTCAGATGTAAATCATTTCAAGCAACTTCAGGTTGGGGCTCGTATGGCGGCATACGCGGTTGTATTGAAGGGAATACGTCATGAGCAACATCTCAAAGTGTTCGATTTTAACGATTGATAAAAGTTCACCTTTTTTGGTCAAAAAGTTTGCATTTTTTTTGTTTGTTTTCAATTGCAAATCATATACGTCATTGAATCATCAAAAATATATATGCGAATTTCCAATCAAACAAGCATTGATTTACAATCAAAAGTTGAGGAAATTGCCTCTACGCTCCCGCAAAAATCTGCACAAGTTAGTGCTCATAAAACATGCGATAAACGGCCTCGATTCGAACAAAATAGCACACAAGCAGTGCAGGAACAGCATTAAAACAGCACCAAAGCAGCATGGTTTTTTTAATCAAAATCAGTAACAAATCAACCTTAATAAAGGTAAAGGTATTACCTTGATTCACCAGGCAAGATTGGGCCAAATCTAAGCTAGAAAATCTGCTGGACAGCACTGTTTTGGTGCCAAAACAGCAACAAAACAACAGCGAATTCCACATCGAGCAGCTGTGAAGACAATCCCTGACTAGCTCCAAAATAGGCACCAAACAGTAGCTTAAAACAGCCCACACAACTGCAAAATGGGCATCGAATAGCACCTTAAAACAGCTCGAATAGCAACCGTTTCCGTGCAGGATGAACACCGATGGCTATGGAGATCACCCCGAGAAGTCTCCACCAAGTGAATGCCAAGGACCCCCCCTTCTTTTTCCCTCACTTTCTCTCTAACGTAATTTCTTTGAAAAATTCTGAGCGTCCCAAATTTGCTCACCCCTCTAACCCTAGAGTTAAGGTTGCTTATATAGAGTTAAGACCAATCCTAATACTAATAAGAGAAGGAGTTATTATGGATTATTAGATCAAACTTAGTTAAGGTAGGATTATATTAGAGCCATTAGATTAGAAATTTGAATTTAGGAGTTTTAATTACTTAAAACTCTTAATTTTCAGGATATTGAAGAGTCCAAATGAGTTAGGACTCTCTGATTTAAGCTTAATTTCTCTGCCAATCCAAATCGATGCAAATGTAATGCATGAATAAAAAAATAGGCAAATCATGAGGAAATATTTTTTGTGACAATAAATTCTCATTTTTGTGCAATATAAATGAAAAAAGAAAAATCAAAATTTAGGTGTCAAGATATTCGAGATCAATTATTATTTGTGAATGTGCAAAATATTTAATGCAAATGGAGATTTTCTTTTGATATCATAGCCCAAATTTGGAGAAATATTTCTTGCTCTTTGCTAGACTTGTTACAAAAAAAAAAGTAGATCGAATGTATAGCGTCATCATTTGTTGGAAACGGATATCTACGCCATATACATACGAATATGTACATTTGGTTGTGGAGTTTTTTTCTTTCTTTTTTTTTTTGAAGCACTGGTGTTGATGTGAACAGCCCTTGAAGCGCCATTTGTTGAGTTCTTATTCGTGGGGTTTATTTTGTGGAATCACACCAACAATACAAGTGTAAAAGTTAATTAAATATAATAAGTTTTGCTAATTCCTTCATAAGATCGAGAGATTATTTCATGAGAAATTGTGAGGCTAAACACTTGTGGATTATTGAGAGTAATTGAAACCTAGGAAACACTAAGAGTAGTTATGTGATTCGAGTGTGGGTTGTAATCTCCATTGTATAACTTAATATATAGTGAAATTCGTGCTACTTTCCACATAAACATAGGTCTCTATGAACGAACCATGTAAATTTGGTGTTTGATTTATTTTCTTGTTGTGTCTGTTTTATTGCTCGATTGCGATTGCTTGCTTCCGCAATAATTGGCATCAGAGCTAGACTTGCTTGAGTTGAAGTGAATCATTGGTGACAGAAGAAAGTGAAAATTGATATATTTGATGGGAATGATTTTGATTTGTGGAAGATATAGATTAAGGATTATTTATATCTATATCAGACGAAACTACACTTACCATTGTCCAGGGAGAAGCCAGAGACAATGAAGTAAGCTGATTGAGAATTGGCGGATAAATGAAAGTCAGATTAGGGAGAGTTGAGGGTTATTCAGTCGACATTAGTCATAAAGTCGAGTTTAATATCATGAAAGAAAAGACCACTGCATGTTTAATGAATGTCATGTTGGACATGTACGAGAAACCCTCTACAATCAACAAAGTCTATTTGATACGATGTCTATTTAACTTAAAATGAGCAAGGTGTGTTAGTTACTAATCATATTAACGAATTAAATGTGATTATTGGTCAATTGAGTTCAGTTGATAACAAATTTGAAGTTTGATGGGGTTTGAGATTTGATTATGAGTGAGGACATTCATAGAAGAGAATCTAGTGAATCATATCTATTACTTTAATAGATGAAAATAGACAAAAAACTAGTACTCGTGTTAGCAGAAGTACTATTAACTTGAATAGACGTAGTCAGTCTAGTATTGGTAGTATTGTCTATTGGAGTTATGGTAAGAGGGGCATCTTAAAAGGGGTTACTTTAAACTGAAGAATGAAAGGTAAAATAATTAGATTTGAATCTATTGATGATGTTGTAGCCATATGTGATGACCTGATTTCTGCTAGGCTTAAGATTTAATAAGAATAGACACTATTGAGCTCAGAATTTGGGGATTAATGAATTTTAGTATGATGGATTTTATATTGAGCTTAACATTGTGGTCTGGACACAGTAATTTCAGTAGGATTGTTGGTGAATTATTGGTGAACTCCCCTCAAGAGCTTCACGCTCTCTCATTTCTTTCTCTCTCTCTCTTGGCGATTTCCACTACAGCAAGCTCTTGCTCTCGCGTTGGCTGGTGGTGCTTCAACTCAACGGCAGCGACTCTTGATGGCTCTCTCCTACTCTACTCAGCCCTATAAATGCTGTCAATTAGCTCACTCGCCGCTTTCTCTCTTTCAGATGTGAACTTGACTGAAATAAGTTCTAAAAAAGAGCCATGATGCTTCACTGAGGCTAATAAACATGAAAAATGGAGGGATGCAATGCTCTAAGAATTTAATGCTTTGTTGCATAATGGAACATGGGTTTTGGTTCCATCGAATCTCAAGGCAAATGTCATGGCTCTAAACGGGTTTATCAAATCAAGACATGTGCAGATGGTTCGATAGTCTGGTACAAAGCTCGTCTAGTGGCCAAGGGCTACAATCAATAGGAGGGTATCGACTATATGGAAATGTTTAATCCCATCGTTAAAGCAACCACTGTGCATACGGTTATTAAATTGGATGTGGCAAAGAATTGAAAACTCCGGCAGTTGGATGTTAGGAATGCATTTTTAAATGGTAACTCGACTAAAGAAGTCTACATGGTCCAACCTCAAGGCTCATTAACAAAGAAAAGCCAAACCATATATGCAAGTTACAAAAATCCTTATACATATTGAAGCAAGCACCGTGGGCTTGGTTCCATTGGCTGAGCATCTTTTTAGAATCACAAGGATTTATCGAATAAAAATCAATACTTCTCTCTTCATACTACATCGGCCCAATTTCTCCATTTACATGCTCATCTATGTTGATGACATTGTTATTACAAGATCAAACCCGACATTTACTCAAGACAATATCAAATGCTTAAACAAGGAGCTCTCCATATAGGACTTCGGTGACCTTAATTATTTCCTAGGAATTGTGATGCTCAAAAATCCATCTAGGCTCCTCTTGTCACAACAAAAGTATGTTACATATCTCCTCTATAGAACCAGAATGAACAGTGTTAAACCGGTTCGCACACCCATGGCTACAAATGCCACTTTAATCAATCAAGGTAAGCCAATTGAAGATGTCAGTTTGTATAGGAGTACCAATGGGGCTCTTTAATACGCCACCCTCACTCAACCAGATATCTCCTATGCAGTAAACAAAGTCTACGAGTCCTTGAATGGACTAACATAAAATCATTAGAGTGTGGTAAAATGCATCCTACGCTACTTAAGGGAAATCGTTTTGCATGGACTGCTCATCAGTTCTTAGTCATCCATAGAACTCCATGCATACAGTGATGCGAACTAGGTAAGTTGCCCCACTAATAGATGATTAACAAGAGGTTATGTAATTTATATGGGCCAAAATATGATTTCTTAGTCAGCTAAGAAGCAGCATGCTATTACACGTTCCTCAATCGAATCTGAGTATCGGGGACTGGAAAACGCCACCGCAGAAGTGGTATAGCTACAATCATTGTTATAGGAATTGGGCATCTCTCAATCAAAACCCCCTATCCTTTGGTGTGACAATCTAAGGGCAACGTATCTTACCATGAATCTACTTTTCCATGCTAGAAAAAAGCATATTGAGGTAAACTTTCACTTCATCCACCATTTAGTGTCACATCGCAAACTTGAGGTTTGCTTCATATCCACATGTGATCAAATAGCGGATATTTTCCCAAGCCTCTTACACGGTGTCACCATGATCTGCTCAAATCCAAGTTGAAGATCGTCCGAAAGACCTACTTCAACTTGGGGTGGCCTGTTAAGGAATGTGGTTAATACTGTAATGGACAATTCAAAATTCTAATTTTGAATTGGTCCATTAATGTAGTAATATTCTATAGTTAATATTGCAACGGACTGATTTTGAATTTATCCATTAATGTAGTTATGTTCTGTAGTTAATACTGTAACGGACTAATTCAAATTCAAAATATTTTGAATTAGTCTTGTTAGAAAAACTCTATAAATACAAATGCTATCCTAGAGTTAAGGATAAGCAAAATGCATTCTCAAACGTAAAGTTTATTTCTTGCAAACCTTATTTTAGTGGTACCCCAAACTGAAATATCACATAATCCCCACTACTTTTTGTCTTTCCCATTTCAAACACATCCATGGACATATGACAAACAATATTTAAAAAAAAAAAAAAGACATGATGAAGTGTATCGTGTGATGATTATATCATGTGATAGCCATAGGTGAAGAAATTGATCAATGCAAAGTCAGAGTTTCGAAAGTTAGAAGCAAACATTAGCTGGGATGCATGTGCGATGAGTCAATGACGCCGATGTCGATTATGCAACCCACATATCACGTGGCGACAATACGCGAGGAAACGTATGGATAGAAAGCAAGTATTTCGGACCTTGAATGCAAATGTTTGTCGGAATGCGGGTTACGTGAATGATGCGTGATGGGCCGATCATGTCATGTCGGCTGTAGAGCACGGTGCACTGCGGCACTGTAGCCCCCCCTCCTTTCCTTTTCATCCTTTGAGGCAACGAATAAAGAAGGGAGAGGAGGAGGATTCCATTTCAAAGTCAACTGCAACCCTAATGATTTGAACAAAGTCCACCACAATGTCGTCTCGCTCTCGCTTGCCTTCTTCGGTCTTGTGGACCTCAATTCTTTCATGATTCCTCCGCTAGAACTGGTCAGTGCCACTCCTTAAGGAATCATGAAATTGGGACCCGAGGGGATATGATAAGGACAAAGAGAGAGGGAAAAACACTCCACGTTGGGTTAATTTTGCATTATCCAAGGTTTATAGGCTATTTTATGCTCGCAGAGTTAGCATTAATTTTCACAGAATATTGGGAAGGTTTTTTTCTTTCCAAAGGTTTCACATGTGAGTGTTTGTGTGGGAAAAATTACAAAAAAAGTCATAAACCTATTGCAATTGTGGCAATTCAGTCCTGAACTTTTTTTTGTCAATTCAATTCTAAATATTTTGTATTTGTGTCCATTTAGTTCATTTGATCAACTTTTGTTGGCCGCTGCCGATATGAACGTTGCACTGTGTGGCAATCTTTATTAATACTTTCATTTTTTTAATTTATTTATTTGTTCCTTTTTTTTAGGAAGCAAGAGAAGAAAAATATAAAGAAAAAATAAATAAATAATTTAAAAATACTAAAATATTATTGAAAATTGCCACGTCAACACTAGTAGCATCGGCCGCTAAAATTGGCTAAAAGGACTAAATTGGTATAAATGTAAAATATTAAGGACTTTTTTGATAATTTTCCCATGGTTTTGCATTTAGGTGCGTGCCGGTTAATTAATTTGTTTGGTTGTTTGTCATTTTTTTTTTTTGTGTTGAAAAGCTATATCTTCTTCCATCCCCAACTTGAAAAGTAAAATGAAAGAGATTAAAAAAAAAAGAAAGGAAAAAAATTGCCGTACAGGTCTTATCCGAAACAATCGAAAAGCGCTTCCAATGATTTTTGGTTCAATCTTTCCACAAGACGACTTCATATATTCATGAATTAGTTCTGTAATCACTAACCTAAGTACGTATTGCGATCAAGGGTATTGTGATACCCACATAAAGATACTTGGGGATTTCTGATCAATAATGTGGAGTCAAAAGGTGTGGCTACGCATGCTTGCTCGGCACACAGCTATTCTTAGTTGACTTTTCAATAACTATTATTATTATTATTATTATTATTATTATTATTATTAAATGAATAGAGGAGTTGAGGAAGTCCATAATCGTAGTGGATGGTCGGTTGTGTGTCAACTGTTGACAATGAAACGGTCGATGGATGTAGCCATGCGATAACATGTGATCCTCCTTGTTCTTCTTGCGAGTTCTTTGATTTGTTGTGCATAGTTTTTCTCCAGCAAAGTATAATCCAACGCCATCCTTTCCCTTATTCATGTTGACAAATTAAGATCGGCATCGACATATACCGACCCCGGAAGTGCGCGAGGCATGCTCTTCGAAAAATAATCCCCTTTTTTCCCCACATTTTATTTGGACGTCTGGAATTTTTATCTCAAGAATGGAGTCTCACTCACTGCAGCTCGGGCCACCTATACTGACCAAAATCCTGGACTTAACTATTCCATGAATTTTGTAGGATGTTTCTTGAACCTCTAGGTTGCTGGCCTCTATGTTCATGAACATAAATCCGTATAGCAGCCTCAATTATTAGTCTGGGTGTCCTCAAAGTGGGGGTCCAAATGAACCATTCAATGAGTGCCCACTGAAGATCTTGCTGGTCCACATCTCTTTCTTTCTTCTTTTTTATTTTTATTTGTTTGCGGTACTACTCTCTGGCTGATGCTAGCAACAGTGCTTCCCACAATCTGTTCGTGAATTATATTGTCCACAAGTGACTTAGATTCTATAATTAGAACAAAGGGCCGCGCGTTGCAACGGTTGTATGACGTTCCTCGTACGATTTGATGATCATACGAATAAGTAGTAGCTTTTTTTATCGAAAAATAGGAAGTAGCTTGATAATGAAAAAACGAGAAAAGAATTATCCAGTGATTTCTTATTTTTTTTAATCCATCTAGAATACAAAATTAAGCATTTCTTTGAAATAATTACTTGCTCTGGGAACCATTTTAGAGTACTTATTCATATTTTAGTCAATCAATTTAATAGATAACGATGGATATTTATCTAGAGTAAGTATGGGATCCATTATAAAAGAATAAAGCTTATTTACTAAATGCAACCTTTAAATTCCAATTAAAGTAAACTCTAGTGGCACTAATATCTCCGCTTTAAAATTTGACCAATAAGATATATGTGCGAAGTTAGAAATAAATTTTTATGTTATCATATGCGCATGTGTGTGAATTTAGATACTAAACTTTAAATCGAAATGTCGGTCTTTAGTTTTAGGACGACTCTTAGATAGGTTTCACCATCCTATCCACGCACCTGGAAAAAAAAAGAAATAGTTAAATTTTAAAAAAATCTCGCTTAAAGAAAAATTAAACTTAAAAATAAAGTAAAAAGAGACTAAAGAGGGAAAAACCAAATGACAAGTGGAAATTTTCAAATTTTGTGGACATGCCAATCTTTATGTGTAGCATATTGTTAAAAAGGGAATAAGGAAAAGTGGTTGGACAAGAAGAGTAGCACATTGTTCCACATTAATAGTCATATACTCACTATATCCTTCATGTACGGATCAAAAATTTATTAGAAGTCCTTCGAAGGATGTGTGTTAAACCTCTGATAATGATTTTTGGAGGGCAAAATTTGGCCTAAATACATCTGCACCTTATAAAACATCTGCATACATGTATACAATTAGCAATATTCAGATTCTTTTAACTCATGGACGGTCCTTATGATTGAGGTGTGTGTGAACAATGCGCCACACATAAGTTTCACTCCCCACCTTCTCAAGTAAACCAATCAACGTCTCGACCACTCGTTTTATGTCTCCGGTTATTTTGAAATTGGTGTGTGAGCCCAATAAGGTATGTCACGAGTCCAATTAGCAAACAATCTCGTACAAGCTTCATCACAAAAGGAAACAGAAAAATGACGCAAATGAGTTCATGAACTTTGGACTTAATGCGAATATCATTCCTAAACATTTGATTTGTTCAACGTAATTTCTAAAACTATAATAAATGTTCATTTTAGTTTTTAGACTTTATGAAAATATTCAACATTGTTTTGCGTTAGTTCAAGGTAACGGAATCTCGCACCTGATATGGCTTCCAGTCCATTTAATTCGAACGCGTTGACGGTGAACAAAAAAAGAAGTTACACATGAGTTATCCAAGTAAAAAATATTCATGATATAATTATCCACGTTATCAACCAATGGTGGACGTGTTACACTCAAATTTATTTATTTTTCCTTTTTCTAAGGAAATGAATAAAAGGATTGACATAGTGGCTCATCGTTTTCGATGCTGGAAGACAAATCGAAAGATAGTCACATGTTGTATATAATAACAACAATAATGATAATAATAATAATTCAGCTAAAAGTTTGGTCCTTCGTAGGTCAAAAACTCGAAAGGTATTTATTCTCTACAAGAAGTACGTACACTTGTTCCATGACATTGACAAAACTGCACAACGTGGGCATGTGCCAGGCCCAGCATTCGTTGGGCTTCGTCTAAAAGAGTAGGACAACTAGTCATCCTTAACAAATTAACAATCATCTATCATCTATCTCAAATGTGTGGTCCATGCTGCGAAAAATACATAGAAAAAGGAAAATAAAATCCTGGCTGATAAATATGGAACTACGCCATCGTTTAACTACTTTAAGCTTATGGAGAAGTTGGCTATGATTCCTCAAATTTTCATGTCAATTAGAATATGATATTCTGAATTCAAATCTTTTTTTTATCCTCTAATTTACTTTCCATAAAATATATTTCCAAGCTTAAAATGTTTAAATAGAAAATAATACCTTAACAACTTAAAACTATCCGTGAGTAGGAGTGTTAAATCATTTAGATATTAAACGGTGGACTCATTTAACAATTTAAAACTTTTAGAGAAGTAGGCTATGATCCCACCAAAGTTTCACGATTCACACCACCACGAACCTCAATGTCTCACAAATACTTGCCGGGATCTTTTAGAAACATGCTGACCATCATTTCTTCCTGTCAATCAGCAGTTTTCAATCACAAAACGCAAGCAAGATTAATATCATGAAGGGGATAAGATCATAAACATTAGTCCCCATGATCTCAATGATTTGACCACATGCGCACGGGATCGAAAGTCGTACTCTAAGTCCACACTGTGTTCTACAGCAACGGTATTAGACGTAAAATAAGAGACCCATGAACACACACATGCCACATACTAGGAATAATATAGTTGGATATTATTACTCACAGACTAATGGAGGAAAAGGACAAAAAATAAAAAGAAAAAAGAAAAACCAACCATGTGGCCAATTCTCATCCAATTGAATTAATATTCAACTGTGAAAATGATTAATGAACGCAAACCCTTGTAATGTAGCACACTTTTTATCTTTTTAATTCGAAGGGAAAACGTACCAAAAAAGATCTAAACCTATTGCATTGGTGTCAATTTAATCATAAATTTTCAATTGTGTCAATTTAGTCCTAAACCTTTTGCATTTATGCCAATTATGTCTATCCGGCCAATTTTGGTAAGAAATTGTTGGTGTGGATGCCGGCCATCCTAAATCACATAACCGGCGTTGACGTAGACATTTCTCAATTACTGTTTTCTAAAAAAAATGAAACTTTAATTATTTCGTACTTTTTTCGTTCATCTTGGCTAATGAGGGTCATCGGCCATTGGCTAAGGGCCTTCGTGGCATCGCTCGTGGCCGACGAGGCCGCCATGGCCATAGCCATGGGAGAGGCCATCGCAACCTCACCCACGGATGAGGCGACCCTCACTTAGATCTTCCGAGGGCTGCGACCCTCACAGTGACCGACAAGGACTTGCCGGCCAAAAAAAAAAAAGAAAAAATAATTACAAATTCAAGTTTTCTATAAATTATTTTAAAATGTTCATGCCAGCGCTAATCACGCTATGTAGGACGCCTAGCGTCTACATCTACGATTTCTGGCCAAATTGGCCGAATATAGTCAATTGACACAAATGCAAAAGGTTTGGGATTAAATTGGCACAATTGATATGTTTAGAATAAATTGGCACAAATATCATAGGTTTAAAAAAAATTAGTGTATTTCTCCCTTAATTTAAGTCAGAAGTGGAAGACAATGAATTTTATAAGCAGCACTTGATTGATAGTATCAAAAGGGTATATAGTACAGAAAAAGAGAAGGTTATATCTGGGGCTGTACTATCCCTCTCTCCCTTCCTTATCCATCTCCAATAATTGGAAATTCATATGATCATAGTTAAGAAACTAAGGGAAAAAAAAAGGGAAAAATATGCGAATATAAAAGGAGAACGAGGCTTTATCTGGGTATGCTCGAAACCTGAGCAGTAATAATACACATTGGCCTTTCATTGTGCTATACCTTTTCTCATAGTGCGCCACTCTGGGTTCAACCCTAACATGCAATTTTTTCTGTTCTAGGGTTCGAAAGTGATCCTTACATCACCCTTTTCCGTGTTTCTTTTTTCACATTTTCAAGTTTGTAATGAGCAGCATCAATTATGCAGCATTATTGTTGATTTTACAATGATTAAATTTAGCAAAGTCTGGATTTTGGAACTAACTGTTGAGAAAAACCTCATTCTTAATATTTTAATTCTGACAAAAGTGTCCCTTATTAATTAGAATCAAATAAACTGCACTTAATGTTTTATCACGGGTATAACATATGGACAAAGAAGCTAATATTGATCCAAATTGGTGTTCAGACTTGAAGTTTAAAGTGACCACATGTTTGCTTCTGAAGGAGTTGAATCTTATTATTCAGATTGAGTGGATAATCAATCAAGAAGATATTTGACAATTACCTTTGAGGAAGACTCATATGCAAGCATCAATAAGCACTTTATAAAGCTCATGTTCAATGTCTTAATCTGTTCAGATTCAAGGGATAGCTTCTAATTCTAAAGTCTGACTCTGAAGATTTACTCAATTCCTGTGAAATATCTACTCAGATTTTGAAAACCCACATTGGAAGGTGTTTATTACGGCCTTGATAAATATGAAAGTTTGTAATTTTTGATTGACAGGATTATTCTACAATCAAATTAGTAGAATATCCTTGATTGGATATTACCTTCCATAGGACAAGACAATTCACATATTTGAAGAACTTCACTTCTGAAAATCGAAATTGAGTTGTATTGGCGACTGAATTTGAAGGTTCAAATTATACACCAACGATTAGCAAATCTCTCAAGATACAGTCTCTTCTAATCATGATTGATGACCTCCAATCAGTGATTGAAGAGCGATCATTTGAAGACCTTTGGAACACCTAGTTCGAGGTTAAAGGAGTATAAAGGGAGATCCATGGTGACCATTGCATAGAGAGAACAGAGCACACAAATCCAAAAGTGCTTTAGTTTTTCATATTCATACTTGTTCTTGAGAGAGGCTCCTCTGTGAGAGTGTGTGATTGCAAACACTTGTAAAGTGTTCATTGATTCATCTAATGGAATCTAACCTATCGACTATTAGTGTGGGGGAGTGGATTTAGACTTAATCTAAGCCGAACTACTATAATCATCTTGTGCAGTTTCTCTTTATCCCTAAACTCTTTATACCAAAGTTTATTGCATACGTGTGCTCAGAATTTGACTTTGAAAATCATTTAGATTTTGAATTTGTGTTTCAATTGACTTGGTTATTTATATTTCGCGATTTATAGTCAAACTTGTTCGGAATCACTTATTCACTCCCTCTAGGTGATATGCTAGCTACATCACTAACATCTTTATCACGACAAATGATTCATGCGTTCACAAAGCTTGTGTCATTTTGAAGTGCACAAGGCCACTGGCCAGCTCATCCACCTATGAACCGACGTTATCATTCTACACGATTTAATTTAGGCTCTGTTTGTTTCATAAAAATAAATAATTTAGACATTATTTTCTCAAAAATGATCTTTTTGCATCATTTGAAATAATGAGCCAATGAAAAACGTTTGCAGTATCAACAAAAATTTATGTCTAAGCATTTTCATGACGATAAAAAAAAATTACGTTCATTCAATTTTATAATCGACCATTTTTTAAGAAAACATTTCGAAATTCATTCATTTTTTGTGAAACAAACGGAACTTTTGTTTCTAAATCTACTTAGCTTTCTATTCATGTGCGACACAATGTAAGCTATTAAGGAAGCATTTTCTTTCATGTGAGTGTGAGATCATGGTAGTTGTGCATGACCTCTCTCCGAAAATAGGACACTTTTAGTGCCAAATTTTTTATGTACAGAGATCACTTTGGTACCACAGTTTCAATCAAATCACTTTAATGCCAAATCGGAGACAAAATAATCACTTTAATGCTATCAGAGACAAAAGAATCACTTTGGTACTTCTAGCAAAATTTTCCATCCAAGAGTGCCACATGTCATTAATAATTAATTTTTTAATGTAAAATGACATTTTTTTAAAAAAAAAGTCCATGTGGGTTGCCATGTGGATTTATGCACTTTAAAATAAACCAAATTCAATTTTCAAAATTAGCTAAAATCTAAAATCATTTAAAATAAATTTTTTATTAAAAATAAAACTAAAAATAAGCTTAAAATTTAACAAAAAACTTAACATTAAAATAAAAAGAGGAAAAAAAAGTTTAGAACTAGGCAGCGAGGACTTTAAACAAAAAAACCTTTCAAGCTCTCACCACCGTTGCCCCTACCATCGCTGATAATGGTCGACGGTGGTGGGGCATGGCTAGAGGGGGTCGCCACTAGTGGTGGGCACTGGTGACCCTCGTTCGATCTAGGTGGGGGCCGTGACCCTCTCCCAAATTTGGGTGAGGGCCGCAGGCAAGGGTCGCCAGCCCATGGCTAAGGCTCAGCGACCTTAGTTGGCCATGCCCTACCCTCGCCAACCATTGCTAACAATGGTGGGGTAGCGGCAGTGAGGGTTACAGTAAGCCCTCATTGCCTGATCTGAGACCCCTTCTTCTTCTTCTTCTTTTTTATTTTAGTTTTTAGCATTTTTTTTTTACTTTTTCAACTTATTTTTAAATTATTTTAAATAAAAAATTGAAATTAAAAAAATGCCACAATGGATCTCCGGCGAGGCACGTCAGCATCATATATTAATAAAAAAATGCTATGTCAGATTTCCGGCGAGTTGGCACTCAAGTAATCATTTTTTTTAAAAAAAATTGGCATTAAAGTGATCCGATTGAAACTTTTGGCACCAAAGTGATCTCCGTACATAACTTTTAGCACTAAATGTGTCATGTTCCCTCTCTCCCACTAGCTTTAGAATATAGAACGCCAATTTTGAACAGAATTAATAGATTGTTTGATGAGGTTTATCATTAGTTACAATTCCTCCACACCTTCCCCATATACGGGAGTTGCAATGTCACTCATCACAATGGATTAAAACTTTGATGTTCTTGAGTTAAGGGGGAGTACTTTTTGAAAATTCTAAATCACCTTCTTTCATCGTAACATCAATTTTTGGAGGTGTATTTTGCTAGTAAAATTTTATCATTATCAAAAAGAAGGGAATCGTCCAACATAGTCGTGGTTTCGATGAATGACCGTACTTGCTCGAGTTACTAATTATGTTTTGTCTACGAAATATATCTACATTTCATTTACTCGAAGTTAAGAATGTCAGGACATTGCGAGAATGAATGCGCCGAAACCCAAGTGAAGGACAAACACGAGTTCCTAAAAAAAAAGACAAACAAGTGAGCGATCGCGTTTCAGTGAACCAGAATTCTCCTCTATGCGTTGAATGGCGAGGTTCGGGTAACACCATAGGGTGCGGTAGGGTATAATGGTCTACGTTGAGCAATCTATGTGAACAATCGATCTTACGCAACAGCTAAAATGGCATATTAAGAAGCGACGGTGATCATTAGTTACAAATTCTCCACACCTTCCCATTATACGGGAGTTTGCAATGTCAATCATCCAAGGAAATGGATTAAAACTTTGATGTTCTTGAGTTAAGGGGGAGTACTTTTTGAAAATTCTAAATCACCTTCTTCATCGATAACACAAATCTTTTTGGAGGTGTATTTTGCTAGTAAAATTTATCCTTATCAAAAAGAAGGGAAATTCGTCCAACATAGTCGTGGTTTCGAGTGAATGACCGTACTGCTCGGAGTATAATTATGTTTTGTCTATCGAAATATATCTACATTTCATTTACTCGAGTTAAGAATGT
>JAGVVM010003927.1:0-23797 GCA_019149425.1 Psidium friedrichsthalianum
AATGCTAAAGATTGGCTTTCACACTATATTTTAATAAATTTGTTTCAATTTTTTATTTTTAATTTATTTTTTTCCCTTCTTCTTCCCATCCTCCAGTCCAGTTGGCATCGCAGAGAGGGCCTACAAGGGTGAGGCCAAGTCTTGCCAGATCTGGCCTTGCCATTGCCAAGCGAGGTTGAGCTCACCTAGTGACGGCAAGGTTGAGCATGGCCTAGTGACAATGAGGGTGAGATCTTAGCCCTTGCCTGCCGGCCCTCCTCTTCTTCTTCAGGAAGAATTTAAAAAAAAAGAAAAAATTAAAAAATAGTTACATTATTGAAATATTATTACAAAATTACCACGTCGGCGCCCACATCAGCGACGGCTGGCCAAAGTTGATCGGATGGACTGAATTAGCACAAATGCAAAAGGTTCAAAACCGAATTGGCACAAAAAAAAAAAAGTGTTTACGATTATAATTTTTATAATAGGTTTTAGGACTGTCTTGGTAATTTTTCTTAAGGAAAGTGTTGATGGTGGTATATTTACCATAATCTAGCTAGCGGTTCTTTAACCCCATGACCCCCGCTCCACCTCACGCGGTAATCCTTTCACGTACTAATTTGGCATTTACAGTGTAAGCCCGACATAAGATCTATAGATCTCGATTGGCCTTTATATCACACTGTTGTTTACAATCACTTCCTCTTAATTTCTCGAAGGTATATATAGTTCGACTGGATACTATGATTTTAATAAGTTTCTTTGGCTAAAGTTGCGGGTTGAGATTAATTTAAGGTGAAATTAAATACTTACATGCTCGCGCCGCGATGGAAGAATGAAACGTGAAAATTGAACTTACCTTGCAGGAAGCAAGAGGCAAATTTCAGGCCATCCTCAAGTAATGTTACATGTTATGTTTTTTTGTTTCCCGACTTGCGCCATTTTCGTGAATAGCCCGAAATTCACAAATTTAACCCTCCGATCGCAATAATTATCACGTCGGGTACTTTTTTTTTTCTTTTTTCTTTTTTTCTTTTCCAGAAAAAGAGAACTTGAACCGTAATCTCGCGACACGTGAAATTCGCCAAAAGCTTTGTGTCGGAAGGATCAAAATGAATACGAATTGAAGAGTGCCGTTGCATAAGAAACATCATATTAATTGTGAAGCCCGATATCTACCGGAGAACCAAACTTAACTTAAATGAAAGAAATCACATATCGGAGACAGGAGGTTGATCGAGTCGGGCTAAAACTTAACTCTCAAATGATTTGGAGCCCCATTTGCTCACACGTTCGAATTCCACGATCTCCCTCCTAAATCTCGAGAAATCCTACTCTTTTTTTTGGTGACCGGACACACGGGGACTGCTTCGATTTTACGCCACCTCGAATGGCGGCGTTGCTGCCGGCGACGATCGAGCGGTCCCTATTTCAATCATCGGCCGAGCCTAGCTAAGTGTGAAGGCATCGTCTTCCACATTGACCCCGCGAAGCAGCCCCCGACACACCTCTTCCAAAGTCCCTCCGTCCACAACGACATTATTGGAGAGGGGGCCATGGACTGAAGCTCCTCCACCAAATCTCAAAGGACAGCGCAGTCCCACTCTTGCAAGAGGAAGGCGTGAGTGGTTTCCATCCACACGATCCATCCATCAACGATAGTGAAGTTCATTGGATTGGGAAAGATGATGCGTCAGCAAAGACGTGGTGTAATATCCATTCGAAACGATTCAAAAAAAAAAGAAAAAAGAAAGGGTGAATTTATCAGATTAGGTCATTGAATATGTCCTTGTGTGGGACGGGGACAGATCGTAGATTTTGTCTGATACGGCTTGGTGTGTGGGCATGTGCGTGCCGGACCGAGTGCCTAAACACAAAATGGGACGTGCTCATGATGTTGCAGTTCACGTTGAGCGAGATTGGAGTACGGGGGACAATGCCCACCAAAATATCATTTTTTTTTTGTGCACAAGGAAGGAACCCAAATTAGGGAAAAAAAGAGAATTGATTAGTTTGGCCCCGCGTGTTTCGCGAGCATAGGTTTGGTAAAACGTACTCGTGTTTATGCTAATTGGGTTCGTTCTCCCTTCTATTGCGGCGGCGACGCTAGTCTCTCGGCGGCCCGGCAAATATTATTTGGAGTTCTTATGCACCGAGCATAGAAAAGACCGATTAACGTTTTATATCGAACTGGGCGTACATATTGTGCCGTTAAATTCTAAAACCTGAAATTTGGAGAAAATAGATGTGAAGTGGAAACGGCAGGAAAGAATAAGTCCTACGTTTATTTATTTGGACTTTTGCTGAATTATGTAAACTATATCGTTCAATTCATTATTAGCTAAGCATTTGGTCAAAAAAAAAGAAAGCATATCATTTAATTACGATATTATGTTAGTCGACAATATATTTTATCCGAACGATTTTTAAGAGTAATAGATTACATTATTAATTTTTTTTTTCAAATGGCTTTGGTTGGATTTTATGGAAGGGCAACTACAAAAATAAAAGTTCCATGAACTTTGGGTAATACATGTTTGCCCCTGAACTTTCACCCAGTAGCCCCTAAACTTTCATTGTATCGCACCAATTAATCCTCCATTGCTTTTTTCCTTAATATGTGCATTGAATTTGACTTAAAGTGGGTAAAAGTATATTTTTATCTCAGTTTTTGAAGGAAATATCTCTTTACCGTAATTTCAAAAAGAAAGGAAAATATAGAAAATGGGAGAAAATTAAAAGGCAGTGACATTTCCACACCAACATATCTTCATCCACAATCTCCTCAAACTCTACATTTTGCTTGAACTAATTTGCCTTAAAAAATTGCAAATTATTAACTTGGTTAAATAAGCCATAATAGTTTTCCGATAATAAATATTTTAGATTTTTTAGGATAGTTATGATTAAGTGAAACTTATTCACTTAATGAAATAACAATTCCTGTCGCTAAAATAATTTATTCAGCAATAAGATACTTTTTTAAGTTGTGTGGCTTTCCAATTTTTCTACCAAGACTTTTTCTACAGTTAAAATTATTACAATAGTAATGCCAAGTAAGGAATTTTATCTATATTATGTATAAAAGTAATACCTACCGAAGTTGTTATTGTCTCACGTTGATTGTGAATGAGTCATGTATACTCTTTATATTTATGTGGTCTCTCTCCACCTATCAATTTAAACTTTTGAGTTTGACTTTCTAACATGGTATCAAATCAGTGTTATTTCCTTCTGCATATATGGGCCCACCCCCCATTAGTCATTTTCACGTATCGCTTGTAATCTGACTTACACACGAGATGAGGTGTTGAAGTAGTTGTTGTTGTTATTATCTCACGTCGATTGTGAATAGATCTTGTATGGTCTTTATATTTATGTGGTCTCCATTCGCCTATCAATTTAAACTTTTTTATTAGACTTTCTAACGATACCAATTTTTGAATTTGGTGTCTACTCCAGATTCACAAAAGAGTCTTCGATTTCCTATCCTTTATTATTTCTTCAAAATCTATTTGTGTAGATCAAACTCTTATTATCCACCAAAAAGATCAAGGCAGTAGATAAAAACATGCATGTTACTTTTCCAGTAATTGATAAAATGATAAATCGGCCCAAAATATTTTGCTCCACTCATCCACTCCTTCAAGACGCCCGCTCACGGTGCGTGCTTTAGACTTCACAGCTAAGCTTAATTAAAGAAACTTTTTATTGTTGTGAATTTGGGTATACGTCTATGGTAAAAAGAAAATAAAAGAAAGAGCAAAGTGGCAACTCAAAGTAAAAATGATCTACTTATAAATTAGATCTATTTATTATTATTACTATTTTGGATAAAGGAACCATAAGTTCTAAAACGAGAGAATTAAAAAAGCAGTCATAAATTTATTATAATTGTATCAATTCAGTCATAATTTTTTTTTATAATTTAACCGCAAACCTTTGCAATTGTGCCAATTTAGTCCATTTGACCGGCAGGCAGGCATTGACGTGGCATATTTTTTATAACATTTTTTGAATTTTTGAAATATCTTTTTATGTTTTTAATAAAAAAAATCCTGCCTTTTTTTTCTATTCTTTTTCTTTTTTGGGCTTTGGGCTGACAGCCTCTTGCTGGCCACCAGCCATTAACGAGGGCTCATAGTCCTCGTCCAGATCTAGGAGAGGGTCATTCCCTTGCCAGCCGCGAGCGAGGGCTCGCAAGACCTCGCCCAAGGCCAATGGAGGCACTTGTTTATTAGTCCAAAGCCAAAAAAAAAATTGTAGAAAAAATATTTAAAATGAAAAATAACAAATTTTTTTTTGAAAAATATTAAAATTTTGTCACATTAGTGTTGGCGACGTCACATCAGTGTCGGCCGGCCAAATGAATTGAATTGACATAATTACAAAAGGTTCATAATTAAATTGGCCAAAAAAAGTTTATGATTAAATTGACATAATTATAATATATTTAGGACTGTTTTGGTAATTTTCCCTTTCTAAAATTTGATGAGCCAGGGCTTCAAGTTGCTGCACACAACTTTCTCCCCTTTTTCTTTAATTTAGTTTCCGAAGCAGCACTTGCACACAATTCACATCCACACACAAACGAACCCACCCCTCTCTTTTTCTCTTTTATTTTCCAGGAAAAAGCCAAAAACTTGGTGGCCCATCACCTTCGAAACCTGAACCGCCGAAATTGAGCTAGAATGAAAAGAAAAGTGGAGCTAGGGTTTTGGCTACGAGAAAGAAAAAAATTAGATCTCAGAGGGTACTTTTGATGAGGGAAGATTAGTTCAATCATGAGCATAAAGTAGGAAAGGGTGATGGAACAGACTCTTTGGTTGTTCAAATACAATTTCCCAAATTAATTTAACAAAAATACTGATGATAGACAATATATATATATATATTATATATATATATATCAATGATATTAAACGATATGGATTTATTATAAATCGACTAATATTGCCGCTTTGATAGACTTAATAAGATATTTTTAAGGACAAGAATAAACACAAGTTTAAACAAAAAGGGAGAAAAGGACTCTATAATGAAAAAAAAAATCAAATGACAAAATTGATTACTCATCAGGTACATTTAAATTTTCTTAGTTCTATTAACATATTCTTCTAATTTTTAGTTTTTTCGATATTGTTATTGATATTTATTTATTTTTGATGCAATGTATACATAAAGGAAGATAATCTGGATTGTTTTCATATTTGGAGCCTCCATCCAGTGGTTTTTGGCAAATTCTCTCTCAGGCCTATACGTGTAAATCTATGAGCCTGACATATAAAATATAATTTAGTCAAAAGTGGCAAATTTAGCTTTTTTTTAATTAAAGAATCATTTGAACTTTTTCTCTGAGGTCAAAATGACATTTCATTGACTTCATCGATTGAAATATAAGAGAGAAAATCTCAATTTAAAGTGCGCAATTTCAAACCCAGATACATCTCAAATAGCTTAAAAATAGAACAAGTTTCAGATACAACAAAAGAAATCTCGTAGAGATGCTATAGGTCACACACTCAAAGAACACACATACAACTTCTTCACACCAAAATCGACGTTCTGTTTATCGAATTCATCTTCAGTAATGAACAGACACTAAGGGCCTTTTGGTAACGTTTCTATTCCCAAAAAGTGATTCTGATTAAAAACACTTTTTTAGGATTCTGTTCTTTTAGAGAATCATTTTGGACAAAAAAAATTTTATGTAGTTACCAAACGCATCATGATTCTCTAAAAGAACAGAATCGAAAAAAGTGTTTTTAATCAGAATCACTTTTTGGGAATAGAAACGTTACCAAACAGGCCCTTAGTGTCTGTTCATTACTGAAGATGAATTCGATAACCGAACGTCGATTTTGGTGTGAAGAAGTTGTATGTGTGTTCTTTGAGTGTGTGACCTATAGCATCTCTACGATGATTTCTTTTGTTATCTGAAACTTGTTCTATTTTTAAGCTATTTGAGATGTATCTGGGTTTGAAATTGCGCACTTTAAATTGAGATTTTCTCTCTTATATTTCAATCGATGAAGTCAATGAAATGTCATTTTGACCTCAGAGAAAAAGTTCAAATGATTCTTTAATTAAAAAAAAGCTAAATTTGCCACTTTTGACTAAATTATATTTTATATGTCAGGCTCATAGATTTACACGTATAGGCCTGAGAGAGAATTTGCCAAAAACCACTGGATGGAGGCTCCAAATATGAAAACAATCCAGATTATCTTCCTTTATGTATACATTGCATCAAAAATAAATAAATATCAATAACAATATCGAAAAAACTAAAAATTAGAAGAATATGTTAATAGAACTAAGAAAATTTAAATGTACCTGATGAGTAATCAATTTTGTCATTTGATTTTTTTTTCATTATAGAGTCCTTTTCTCCCTTTTTGTTTAAACTTGTGTTTATTCTTGTCCTTAAAAATATCTTATTAAGTCTATCAAAGCGGCAATATTAGTCGATTTATAATAAATCCATATCGTTTAATATCATTGATATATATATATATATATATAATATATATTGTCTATCATCAGTATTTTTGTTAAATTAATTTGGGAAATTGTATTTGAACAACCAAAGAGTCTGTTCCATCACCTTTTCCTACTTTATGCTCATGATTGAACTAATCTTCCCTCATCAAAAGTACCCTCTGAGATCTAATTTTTTTCTTTCTTCGTAGCCAAAACCCTAGCTCCACTTTTCTTTTCATTCTAGCTCAATTTCGGCGGTTCAGGTTTCGAAGGTGATGGGCCACCAAGTTTTTGGCTTTTTCCTGGAAAATAAAAGAGAAAAGAGAGGGGTGGGTTCGTGTGTGTGGATGTGAATTGTGTGCAAGTGCTGCTTCGGAAACTAAATTAAAGAAAAAGGGGAGAAAGTTGTGTGCAGCAACTTGAAGCCCTGGCTCATCAAATTTTAGAAAGGGAAAATTACCAAAACAGTCCTAAATATATTATAATTATGTCAATTTAATCATAAACTTTTTTTGGCCAATTTAATTATGAACCTTTTGTAATTATGTCAATTCAATTCATTTGGCCGGCCGACACTGATGTGACGTCGCCAACACTAATGTGACAAAATTTTAATATTTTTCAAAAAAAAATTTGTTATTTTTCATTTAAATATTTTTTCTACAATTTTTTTTTTGGCTTTGGACTAATAAACAAGTGCCCTCCATTGGCCTTGGGCGAGGTCTTGCGAGCCCTCGCTCGCGGCTGGCAAGGGGAATGACCCTCTCCTAGATCTGGACGAGGACTATGAGCCCTCGTTAATGGCTGGTGGCCAGCAAGAGGCTGTCAGCCCAAAGCCCAAAAAAGAAAAAGAATAGAAAAAAAAGGCAGGATTTTTTTTATTAAAACATAAAAAGATATTTCAAAAATTCAAAAAATGTTATAAAAAATATGCCACGTCAATGCCTGCCGGTCAAATGGACTAAATTGGCACAATTGCAAAGGTTTGCGGTTAAATTATAAAAAAAAATTATGACTGAATTGATACAATTATAATAAATTTATGACTGCTTTTTTAATTCTCTCGTTTTAGAACTTATGGTTCCTTTATCCAAAATAGTAATAATAATAAATAGATCTAATTTATAAGTAGATCATTTTTACTTTGAGTTGCCACTTTGCTCTTTCTTTTATTTTCTTTTTTACCATAGACGTATACCAAAATTCACAACAATAAAAAGTTTCTTTAATTAAGCTTAGCTGTGAAGTCTAAAGCACGCACCGTGAGCGGGCGTCTTGAAGGAGTGGATGAGTGGAGCAAAATATTTTGGGCCGATTTATCATTTTATCAATTACTGGAAAAGTAACATGCATGTTTTTATCTACTGCCTTGATCTTTTTGGTGGATAATAAGAGTTTGATCTACACAAATAGATTTTGAAGAAATAATAAAGGATAGGAAATCGAAGACTCTTTTGTGAATCTGGAGTAGACACCAAATTCAAAAATTGGTATCGTTAGAAAGTCTAATAAAAAAGTTTAAATTGATAGGCGAATGGAGACCACATAAATATAAAGACCATACAAGATCTATTCACAATCGACGTGAGATAATAACAACAACAACTACTTCAACACCTCATCTCGTGTGTAAGTCAGATTACAAGCGATACGTGAAAATGACTAATGGGGGGTGGGCCCATATATGCAGAAGGAAATAACACTGATTTTGATACCATGTTAGAAAGTCAAACTCAAAAGTTTAAATTGATAGGTGGAGAGAGACCACATAAATATAAAGAGTATACATGACTCATTCACAATCAACGTGAGACAATAACAACTTCGGTAGGTATTACTTTTATACATAATATAGATAAAATTCACTTACTTGGCATTACTATTGTAATAATTTTAACTGTAGAAAAAGTCTTGGTAGAAAAATTGGAAAGCCACACAACTTAAAAAAGTATCTTATTGCTGAATAAATTATTTTAGCGACAGGAATTGTTATTTCATTAAGTGAATAAGTTTCACTTAATCATAACTATCCTAAAAAATCTAAAATATTTATTATCGGAAAACTATTATGGCTTATTTAACCAAGTTAATAATTTGCAATTTTTTAAGGCAAATTAGTTCAAGCAAAATGTAGAGTTTGAGGAGATTGTGGATGAAGATATGTTGGTGTGGAAATGTCACTGCCTTTTAATTTTCTCCCATTTTCTATATTTTCCTTTCTTTTTGAAATTACGGTAAAGAGATATTTCCTTCAAAAACTGAGATAAAAATATACTTTTACCCACTTTAAGTCAAATTCAATGCACATATTAAGGAAAAAGCAATGGAGGATTAATTGGTGCGATACAATGAAAGTTTAGGGGCTACTGGGTTGAAAGTTCAGGGGCAAACATGTATTACCCCAAAGTTCATGGAACTTTTATTTTTGTAGTTGCCCTTCCATAAAATCCAACCAAAGCCATTTGAAAAAAAAAATTAATAATGTAATCTATTACTCTTAAAAATCGTTCGGATAAAATATATTGTCGACTAACATAATATCGTAATTAAATGATATGCTTTCTTTTTTTTTTGACCAAATGCTTAGCTAATAATGAATTGAACGATATAGTTTACATAATTCAGCAAAAGTCCAAATAAATAAACGTAGGACTTATTCTTTCCTGCCGTTTCCACTTCACATCTATTTTCTCCAAATTTCAGGTTTTAGAATTTAACGGCACAATATGTACGCCCAGTTCGATAAAACGTTAATCGGTCTTTTCTATGCTCGGTGCATAAGAACTCCAAATAATATTTGCCGGGCGCCGAGAGACTAGCGTCGCCGCCGCAATAGAAGGGAGAACGAACCCAATTAGCATAAACACGAGTACGTTTTACCAAACCTATGCTCGCGAAACACGCGGGGCCAAACTAATCAATTCTCTTTTTTTTCCCTAATTTGGGTTCCTTCCTTGTGCACAAAAAAAAAATGATATTTTTGGTGGGCATTGTCCCCCGTACTCCAATCTCGCTCAACGTGAACTGCAACATCATGAGCACGTCCCATTTTGTGTTTAGGCACTCGGTCCGGCACGCACATGCCCACACACCAAGCCGTATCAGACAAAATCTACGATCTGTCCCCGTCCCACACAAGGACATATTCAATGACCTAATCTGATAAATTCACCCTTTCTTCTTTTTTTTTTTTGAATCGTTTCGAATGGATATTACACCACGTCTTTGCTGACGCATCATCTTTCCCAATCCAATGAACTTCACTATCGTTGATGGATGGATCCGTGTGGAAACCACTCACGCCTTCCTCTTGCAAGAGTGGGACTGCGCTGTCCTTTGAGATTTGGTGGAGGAGCTTCATCCTTGGCCCCCCTCCTCCAATAATGTCGTGTGGACGGAGGGACTTTGGAAGAGGTGTGTCGGGGGCTGCTTCACGGGGTCAATGTGGACAGACGATGCCTTCACCTTAACTAGGCTCGGCCGACGATTGAAATAGGGATCGCTCGATCGTCGCGCGGCAGCAACGCCGCATTCGAGGTGGCGTAAAATCGAAGCAGTCCCCGTGTGTCTGGTCACAAAAAAAAAAGGAGTAGGATTTCTCGAGATCTAGGAGGGAGATCGTGGAATTCGAACATGTGAGCAAATGGGGCTCCAAATCATTTGAGAGTTAAGTTTTAGCCGGCTCGATCAACCTCCTGTCTCCGCTATATGATTTCTTTCGTTTAAGTCGTGTTTGGTTTTCTCCGGTAGATATTGGGCTTCGCATTAATATTGATGTTTCTTATGCAACGGCACTCTTCAATTCGTATTCATTTTGATCCTTCCGACACAAACTTTTAGCGAATTTCACGGTGCCGAGGTTACGGTTCAAGTTCTCTTTTTCTGGAAAAGAAAAAGAAAAAAGAAAAAAAAAAGTACCCGATGTGATAATTATTGCAATCGGAGGGTAAATTTGTGAATTTCGGGGCTATTCGCGAAAATGGCGCAAGTCGGGAAACAAAAAAACATAACATGTAACATTATTTGAGGATGCCTGAAATTTGCCTCTTGCTTCCTGCAAGGTAAGTTAAATTTCACGTTTCGTTCTTCCCATCGGCGGCGAGCATATAAGTATTTAATTTCACCTTAAATTATATCAACTGCAACTTTGGCCAAAGAAACTTATTAAAATCATAGTATCCAGTCGAACTATATATCCTTCGAGAAATTAAGAGGAAGTGATTGTAAACAACAGTGTGATATAAAGGCCAATCGAGATCTATAGATCTTATGTCGGGCTTACACTGTAAATGCCAAATTAGTACGTGAAAGGATTACCGCGTGAGGTGGAGCGGGGGTCATGGGGTTAAAGAACGCTAGCTAGATTATGGTAAATATACCACCATCAACACTTTCCTTAAGAAAAATTACCAAGAAAGTCCTAAACCTATTATAAAAATTATAATCCTAAACTTTTTTTTTTTGTGCCAATTCGGTTTTGAACCTTTTGCATTTGTGCTAATTCAATCCATTCGATTACTTTGGCCAGCCGTCGCTGATGTGGGCACCGATGTGGTAATTTTTAATAATATTTCAATAATATTAATATTTTTTAATATTTTTTTTTTATTCTTCCTGAAGAAGAAGAGAGGGCCGACAGGCAAGGGCTAAGATCTCACCCTCATCGTCACTAGGCATGCTCAACCCCTTGCCGTCACTAGGTGAGCTCAACCTCGCTTGGCTATGGCAACATCTGGCAAGACTTGGCCTCACCCTTGTCGGCCCTCCGATGGCAACTGGCTGGAGAGGAAAAAAGGAAAATAAATTGAAAATAAAAAATTTTATTAAAATAGGTGAAAGCCAATTCTTTAGCATCTTACAGTCGAAACGCTTTTCTCCGGATAATACATGCACATGAAAAGCTCAAAGTGGATTAACTAGGTGGATACATAAATAAGATTAAATTAAATAAATGAAAGCGTTTAGTAACGGGTCATGTCCGTGTGCCATTACGGATATGTTAAATGTAAGTCGCTAAACGGTCAACTTAGATTGGACTATTTTCGAACCATCTCGAATTCAACCGATCCACACCATTTTGACGGCCTTGCTAGTCATCTGAGCTATTCGTGACTTTTGGACATCGTTTCGGCGGGAAATCGATGATCTACAATACAGGTCTTTGCTGAAACCTTTGGTCGGAGACTCGGAGGGGGACTCCGGCGCATACCGGGCGTCGTTATCGTCGAGATGGCAGACCGTCGAGATTAACGTTAACGATTGCATATGTTTTGGGCTATAAAGCAAAGTAAAGACAAACGGGGGAAAAGGCTGCGAAATCTGACGGAAACGGAGGAAAAGGAGCGGTCGTGGGGCCCAAAGCCGCCCTGTGAGACGAAAGGACCGCCCAGCTCACGCGGGCCCCAGTCAATGTTGGTGGGGCTTCTTCTCAATTTCACATTTGGCATCTTTTTTTTTCCCTTTTCCCTCCATTTATTTAAAAATAAGTTTTAGATATATTTCCAAAAAATAATTACTTATATCACCTACAAAAATAAGTAAGCGAAATATATTTTCATTGTCTATGAAAATATTTATATATAAATTATCATCGATAATGAACTCATCTTTTATCGATTGATTATTTTAAGGGATATAAGGGATAATTTTAAGAAAATTATTTTCAAAAATTCGTTTTCCTACGGAACAAACGAAGCCAGTCTTTTTTTGTTTATTTGAGTGTGCAATACCTTCTGTTTTTAATGTTTCAATTCAAATGGTATTTAGGTGATGGATAAGGAGAGACGGCATAGAGTTTTAATTTATTGAGATTAAATGAAAATATCGTCAAAAGAGTACAACACCGAATAAAGAAAATCAACATAACAATTATGTTGAATCATGAGGGATCAATGGAATTAGAACCCTTCTTTTCTACTTTTCCACTTCGCATCTATTTTCTCCAAATTCTACGCTTTAGAATTTAACGGCACAGTATGTATGCCCACACGTTAATTGGTCTTTTCTATGCTCGATGTACATGAACTCCAAATAATATCCATCGGCACCGAGTCGCCGACAACAAAAAGGAGAACGAACCCAATTAGCATATATACAAGTACGATTCACCAATCTATGCTCGCGAAACACGCGGGCCAAAGAATCAATTCTTTTTTTTTTCCTAATTTTGGTACCTTCCTCGTGCACAGAAATGATTTTTTTGGTGGGCATAGTCCCCACACTCCATCTAGCTCAACGTGAACTGCAACATCATGAACATGTCCCATTTGTTTAAGCACTCGGTTCGGCATGCACAAAGCCGTATCAGACAAAAATCTACGATTTGTCCCGTACCACTCAGCGACATATTTAATGACCTATGTGTAATAAATTCGCCCTTTTTTTTAGCATCATTTTGATTGGATATAATGCGACGTCGTTGACGTGTCGTCTTTAATCATAATCTCCTTTATTCCCAATCCATTCACTTCGAGTGGATGCGTCCAAATTCACACGGCAACAATAATAATTTTATAACTTTTAGATTCACAATCTAATCAAATCAGGGGCGTAATCGGATCGTCTGATTGATTAGATTGTGATTTAACACAGACACAATCAGGGAGAGCCTCGACTTCCAAGGGCTTACGCTCTACCAATCTCCACCTCGTCGCTGCTGACGTGTCATCTTTTCCCGATCCAGTGAACTTGACTGTTATTGGTGGATGGATCCGTGTGGAAACCGCTCACGCCTTCCTCTTATTCCTCGCTTTTTTGAATTTTATTTGTTTGATCAAATTCGGCACGTGTCGGCCACTATTGCAAGAGCCTTTTTGCCCCGTTTCTTGGTCATCGGCGGATGCTAAAAGAGCGTGGCCAGTACATGGGACTTTGACCGCGCTGTCCTTTGAAATTGGTGGAGGTGGTTCGTCCCTAGCCCCCTACTCCAATAATGTTGTGTGGACGGAAAGGACTTTGGTGGGCCGGCGGGGCTGCTGCACCGGTCAATGTGGACAGACGACGACGCCTTCACTTTAACTAGGCTCAGCCGGACGATTGAAATTTTCGATTGGATCATAGGGATCGCTCGGCCGTCGCGGCAGCAACACCGAACGCGAGTTGGCGTAAAACCGAACCGAGGCCACGGAACTCGAACATGTGAATAAAGAGGGCTCCACACCATTTGGGGATAAGTCTTAGCCGACTCGATCAACTCTTTAGGTGGTGGTGACTCATCTCAAGATTATCCACCCATGTGACATCTTTACAAGTCATCAACTGTACCGTCTCTCAAATGCATTAATTTATAAGTATGTATTCGACCGATCCATTCATTCGACATCCTTATGGGTCATCAAGTGTATCTTATAAGTGCCTCGAATACATTAATTTACTTGCATCTAGTAGTAGTTTACCAAGTAGTTTGTGATTTAATGCGTGAGCCCGTCAGTTACCCATGAGATGATGATGTTACCACTCTAGACTTGGCGGTGGACTACCAAGTATGTTAAGATATTGCAGCCAGACCTGACAAATAATTAGTAGGTTATGAATAAAGATAGCTATATATATCATTCCAAAAATCTAGTATCATGCATTAGATTACCAAGTGTCCTGCTTTCGACAGAAAATATAAGACCTATTTGGTTCAGTATTTGCAAAGGGCTTTAGAGCTCTAAAGTTCATTGGCTAAATGCAAACAGCGTTTGGTTCATTTTTTTGTTTAACTTTAAGGAAATGCAACAAAGGGACCCTAAAGGCCTTTTAGCTCAAAATAATTTTGGAGGTACTTTGAAAAGTTGCATTTTCAGAATGTAATTACAATTTTTTATTTTATTTTATTTATTTTTTCTTTCAAATAAAATATTTAAAAATAAAAAATAATTTTTACATAATTAAAAAAATTAATTAAATTAAATTATAAATAAATAAAAATAATTAAAAACGAAAAAAAATATTTTTTTAAAAAACTGTAAAAAATTTAAAAATAATAAAAATAAAAATAATTAAACAAAGTAATTAGAAAAATAAAATATTTTTTTGGAAAATTATTCGAAATAATAAAAAATAATTAAAAATTGAATAATTTAAAAAGGGTATTTTTTTTTTACCAAATAGCATTTACGTCAAAGTTGCATCCAAATGTACTTTTTAATTACATTTTACCAAATAGTATTTGTATTTCACTAAATCCCTTTAACTCAAAGGTATTTACATTTTTTCAAAGATATTTACCCAAAGTTGAACCAAACATGCCCATAGCCATATGTAACCCCTCTTTTATTGGAATGAAATATGCTTTTATTTAGTCCTTATAAAGATTTATGGTTGAATTGGCAAAAAAAAAAAAATGGATTTATAATTGAATTGACATAATTAAAATAAATTTAAGACTTTTTTGGATAATTTTCCTAACAGTAAACAGTCGGGAAACACCAACACACTATCTTCAAATGTGTTTCGAGTGCTGTCACTTCAACTACTACTTGAAGCAGCCTCCGTCTCTAGTCACGAAAGGAGTAAGATTTCTCGAGATCTAGGAGCGAGATCAAGGAATTCCAACGCGTGAACGAGGGGAGCTCCAAACCGTTTGGAGGGCAAGTCTCGAATCGACTCGATCAACCCATTTAGATGGTGACACGTCTTGAGATCATTCACCCATTTGACATCTCTACGAGCCATCAAGTGTGCTTCATAAGCGTCTCGAATGCATTAATTTGCTTAACGCGAATTTGGGTTCCAAGCTAATTGACATTTCGGACGACGCTTCGGTGGGGGTAAAGCGACGATCTACAGGTCTTTTTCTGAACCGTTGGTCAAGGGGGACTCTGGCGCAGTCCGGGCGTCGTTTTCGTCAAGATTGGCAGACCGTCGAGATTAACGTTAATGATTACACTTTTTTGTTTTTTCGGGCTACAAAGCTAAGTAAAGACAAACGGAGAAAAGGCTACGAAATCTGGAGCGGTCGTGGGGCCCAAAGCCGCCGTGTGAGACAAGACGAAAGGAGGCGGTCCGGGGGCCAGCTCACCGCGGGCCCCACTCGATGGTGGTGGGCTTCTTCTCGATCTCACATTTGGCATCTTTTTACTTTTTCCATTTTTTTTTAAATTTCCTTTTTGGGGAAAAAATGTCGGCCTCAAATTTTCTTTTTATTATAGTTTTTTTATAATATTATTAACTCCGAAGTTGGGCGATCTGACTTGTCGTGTTCTATTTTACACGAGCCTCTGTATATATAACCAAGGATTAATACTACGAAAAGCTTCAAATTAGTACACCTATGATAAATTTATCATAAATTATCTTTTTGATCACAAAATCCTAAACTGATACACTTGTGATAAATTTACCCTAAATTGATATATCTATGATAAATTTATCATTCGTTAATTTTCGTTAAATTTAATGTTAAATTACTAAGTTAGATGACACGTGACCCTATCTAGTTCGAATTAAGGTGAGATGTAACATGGGATATTTCTTTTTCTTTTCTTTTTTTTTTCTCCTTTCGTAGTTCTTAAATCACATGATGCGAAGAAGGAACGAGGAAAAAAGCATCTTCATCAACAATCATCACCAAAAAATTATGCCCCCAAGTGGCGATTCCACGGCGCTATTCCCTTTGCACGTCGGACAAAGCGCGCGCACCCGATTCCCCATGTCTTTCCTAGCAATTTCCTTTCGTTCTCCACTTTTCCTTTTTTTTGCTGATTTATTTTGGGAAAGTTCCGGTTCGGACTATTTTTAGGAAATTGAACCCTGAAACGTCAGTTGATGGAGCGATCTCGTCCGCTAGCATCTTGGACGTTGCACGACACGTATCGATCGGGGTCGTGTTTCAACGGTTGTCTTTTTCGTTCGAGAATATGAAGATGCCTCTCTCTTGTCTGTCTGATACTGACGTAAAAAATAAAAATAAAACATTGTTAGCTCGATTATTTGAGTGCTTTTTGGATGTATGGACACCAAAAAAAGATGCCAAATAAAACTTTAGAGAAAATAAAAAGCAGAACATCGACATTTGAAGTATTTTTAGCAAAAATGCACTTCATCAATCGGATGGGAAGGGCATTGCGGTCAATTCACTGCACGACACCTCTGGCGACGAGAAAATCCAGGTGGCGAAATCAATTGTGACCCCAAACAAACGAGGCGTGAACAGGGGTAAGGAAGTAAAATTACGAGATGCGCCCCTGCCTGTTTATATATACGCGAACGCGGATACAACGAGCAACGCAACCCTTCCCCTATATAAAGCACCAGCTCCCCACTCAGCCTCGCGAATCACCTCACACCCGTCAAGATTCGCAACGAAATCGAAGCTCTCGTCCCTAGGGTTTCGCCGCCGCCGCCGTCGAATAAGGGGATCTCCGGTCAAAAGCAATCCTAGGCCTCTCTCTCACCGCCTCCTGCGCGCGAGCTTCAATTCAGATCTGTAAGTTTTTGCGGTCGATGGTTTGTCGTCGTGATCTGTTTTATTCGATTTCGCATTCATGGCTGAGTTGTGCTCTCTTTGTTGGTTCGGTTCCGTGCCGCTCGCCTTCTGGCGAAACGTATCGATGTAACCTTGTATGTTCCGAGTGGTTTTTCGATGCTTCGCATGGCGATAGGCAGAGAATCTTCTCTCTCTGCCGCTTTGAAATTTGGAGGATCTTCTCTCTGTTATGTTATTTTGATGGCAATTGATCTGTTGTTTCCGTTTCCTCTGTATCATGAATTGGAAAAAAAAAAAGAGTTTTTTTCTTTGTTCATGGATGTTTTGCGCAGTTTTCGATTGTCCTTCGGTGTACAATTTCTTTTGGCCCAGTTTGATTGTGAATCTGATAATAAGATATTTAGATTCACAATCAAACTGGGCCAAAAGAAATTGTACACCGAAGGACAATCGAAAACTGCGCAAAAACATCCATGAACAAAAGAAAAAAACTCTTTTTTTTTTCCAATTCATGATACAGAGGAAACGGAAACAACAGATCAATTGCCATCAAAATAACATAACAGAGAGAAGATCCTCCAAATTTCAAAGCGGCAGAGAGAGAAGATTCTCTGCCTATCGCCATGCGAAGCATCGAAAAACCACTCGGAACATCAAAGGTTACATCGATACGTTTCGCCAGAAGGCGAGCGGCACGGAACCGGAACCAACAAAGAGAGCACAACTCAGCCATGAATGCGAAATCGAATAAAACAGATCACGACGACAAACCATCGACCGCAAAAACTTACAGATCTGAATTGAAGCTCGCGCGCAGGAGGCGGTGGAGAGAGGCCTAGGATTGCTTTTGACCGGAGATCCCCTTGATTCGACGGCGGCGGCGGCGAAACCCTAGGGACGAGAGCTTCGATTTCGTTGCGAATCTTGACGGGTGTGAGGTGCAGTATTCGCGAGGCTGGAGGGGAGTGGGGAGCTGGTGCTTTATATAGGGGAAGGGTTGCGTTGCTCGGTTGTATCCGCGTTCGCGTATATATAAACAGGCAGGGGCGCATCTCGTAATTTTACTTCCTTACCCCTGTTCACGCCTCGTTTGTTTGGGGTCACAATTGATTTCGCCACCTGGATTTTCTCGTCGCCAGAGGTGTCGTGCAGTGAATTGACCGCAATGCCCTTCCCATCCGATTGATGAAGTGCATTTTTGCTAAAAATACTTCAAATGTCGATGTTCTGCTTTTTATTTTCTCTAAAGTTTTATTTGGCATCTTTTTTTGGTGTCCATACATCCAAAAAGCACTCAAATAATCGAGCTAACAATGTTTTATTTTTATTTTTTACGTCAGTATCAGACAGACAAGAGAGAGGCATCTTCATATTCTCGAACGAAAAAGACAACCGTTGAAACACGACCCCGATCGATACGTGTCGTGCAACGTCCAAGATGCTAGCGGACGAGATCGCTCCATCAACTGACGTTTCAGGGTTCAATTTCCTAAAAATAGTCCGAACCGGAACTTTCCCAAAATAAATCAGCAAAAAAAAGGAAAGTGGAGAACGAAAAGGAAATTGCTAGGAAAGACATGGGGAATCGGGTGCGCGCGCTTTGTCCGACGTGCAAAGGGAATAGCGCCGTGGAATCGCCACTTGGGGGCATAATTTTTTGGTGATGATTGTTGATGAAGATGCTTTTTTCCTCGTTCCTTCTTCGCATCATGTGATTTAAGAACTACGAAAGGAGAAAAAAAAAAGAAAAAGAAAAAGAAATATCCCATGTTACATCTCACCTTAATTCGAACTAGATAGGGTCACGTGTCATCTAACTTAGTAATTTAACATAAATTTAACGAAAATTAACGAATGATAAATTTATCATAGATATATCAATTTAGGGTAAATTTATCACAAGTGTATCAGTTTAGGATTTTGTGATCAAAAAGATAATTTATGATAAATTTATCATAGGTGTACTAATTGAAGCTTTTCGTTAGTATTAATCCTTGGTTATATATACAGAGGCTCGTGTAAAATAGAACACGACAAGTCAGATCGCCCAACTCGGAGTTAATAATATTATAAAAAAACTATAATAAAAAGAAAATTTGAGGCCGACATTTTTTCCCCAAAAAGGAAATTTAAAAAAAAATGGAAAAAGTAAAAAGATGCAAATGTGAGATCGAGAAGAAGCCCACCACCATCGAGTGGGGCCCGCGGTGAGCTGGCCCCCGGACCGCCTCCTTCGTCTTGTCTCACACGGCGGCTTTGGGGCCCACGACCGCTCCAGATTTCGTAGCCTTTTCTCCGTTTGTCTTTACTTAGCTTTGTAGCCCGAAAAAAACAAAAAAAGTGTAATCATTAACGTTAATCTCGACGGTCTGCCAATCTTGACGAAAACGACGCCCGGACTGCGCCAGAGTCCCCCTTGACCAACGGTTCAGAAAAAGACCTGTAGATCGTCGCTTTACCCCCACCGAAGCGTCGTCCGAAATGTCAATTAGCTTGGAACCCAAATTCGCGTTAAGCAAATTAATGCATTCGAGACGCTTATGAAGCACACTTGATGGCTCGTAGAGATGTCAAATGGGTGAATGATCTCAAGACGTGTCACCATCTAAATGGGTTGATCGAGTCGATTCGAGACTTGCCCTCCAAACGGTTTGGAGCTCCCCTCGTTCACGCGTTGGAATTCCTTGATCTCGCTCCTAGATCTCGAGAAATCTTACTCCTTTCGTGACTAGAGACGGAGGCTGCTTCAAGTAGTAGTTGAAGTGACAGCACTCGAAACACATTTGAAGATAGTGTTGGTTGTTTCCCGACTGTTTACTGTTAGGAAAATTATCCAAAAAAAGTCTTAAATTTATTTTAATTATGTCAATTCAATTATAAATCCATTTTTTTTTTTTTGCCAATTCAACCATAAATCTTTATAAGGACTAAATAAAAGCATATTTCATTCCAATAAAAGAGGGGTTACATATGGCTATGGGCATGTTTGGTTCAACTTTGGGTAAATATCTTTGAAAAAATGTAAATACCTTTGAGTTAAAGGGATTTAGTGAAATACAAATACTATTTGGTAAAATGTAATTAAAAAGTACATTTGGATGCAACTTTGACGTAAATGCTATTTGGTTAAAAAAAAATACCCTTTTTAAATTATTCAATTTTTTAATTATTTTTTATTATTTCGAATAATTTTCCAAAAAAATATTTTATTTTTCTAATTACTTTGTTTAATTATTTTATTTTTATTATTTTTAAATTTTTTACAGTTTTTTAAAAAAATATTTTTTTTCGTTTTTAATTATTTTTATTTATTTATAATTTAATTTAATTAATTTTTTTAATTATGTAAAAATTATTTTTTATTTTTAAATATTTTATTTGAAAGAAAAAATAAATAAAATAAAATAAAAAATTGTAATTACATTCTGAAAATGCCAACTTTTCAAAGTACCTCCAAAATTATTTTGAGCTAAAAAGGCCTTTAGGGTCCTTTGTTGCATTTCCTTAAAGTTAAACAAAAAAATGAACCAAACGCTGTTTGCATTTAGCCAATGAACTTTAGAGCTCTAAAGCCCTTTGCAAATACTGAACCAAATAGGTCTTATATTTTCTGTCGAAAGCAGGACACTTGGTAATCTAATGCATGATACTAGATTTTTGGAATGATATAATATAGCTATCTTTATTCATAACCTACTAATTATTTGTCAGGTCTGGCTGCAATATCTTAACATACTTGGTAGTCCACCGCCAAGTCTAGAGTGGTAACATCATCATCTCATGGGTAACTGACGGGCTCACGCATTAATCACAAACTACTTGGTAAACTACTACTAGATGCAAGTAAATTAATGTATTCGAGGCACTTATAAGATACACTTGATGACCCATAAGGATGTCGAATGAATGGATCGGTCGAATACATACTTATAAATTAATGCATTTGAGAGACGGTACAGTTGATGACTTGTAAAGATGTCACATGGGTGGATAATCTTGAGATGAGTCACCACCACCTAAAGAGTTGATCGAGTCGGCTAAGACTTATCCCCAAATGGTGTGGAGCCCTCTTTATTCACATGTTCGAGTTCCGTGGCCTCGGTTCGGTTTTACGCCAACTCGCGTTCGGTGTTGCTGCCGCGACGGCCGAGCGATCCCTATGATCCAATCGAAAATTTCAATCGTCCGGCTGAGCCTAGTTAAAGTGAAGGCGTCGTCGTCTGTCCACATTGACCGGTGCAGCAGCCCCGCCGGCCCACCAAAGTCCTTTCCGTCCACACAACATTATTGGAGTAGGGGCTAGGGACGAACCACCTCCACCAATTTCAAAGGACAGCGCGGTCAAAGTCCCATGTACTGGCCACGCTCTTTAGCATCCGCCGATGACCAAGAAACGGGGCAAAAGGCTCTTGCAATAGTGGCCGACACGTGCCGAATTTGATCAAACAAATAAATTCAAAAAAAGCGAGGAATAAGAGGAAGGCGTGAGCGGTTTCCACACGGATCCATCCACCAATAACAGTCAAGTTTCACTGGATCGGGAAAAAGATGACACGTCAGCAGCGACGAGGTGGAGATTGGTAGAGCGTAAGCCCTTGGAAGTCGAGGCTCTCCCTGATTGTGTCTGTGTTAAATCACAATCTAATCAATCAGACGATCCGATTACGCCCCTGATTTGATTAGATTGTGAATCTAAAAGTTATAAAATTATTATTGTTGCCGTCGTGAATTTGGACGCATCCACTCGAAGTGAATGGATTGGAATAAAGGAGATTATGATTAAAGACGACACGTCAACGACGTCGCATTATATCCAATCAAAATGATGCTAAAAAAAAAGGGCGAATTTATTACACATAGGTCATTAAATATGTCGCTGAGTGGTACGGGACAAATCGTAGATTTTTTGTCTGATACGGCTTTGTGCATGCCGAACCGAGTGCTTAAACAAATGGGACATGTTCATGATGTTGCAGTTCACGTTGAGCTAGATGGAGTGTGGGGACTATGCCCACCAAAAAAATCATTTCTGTGCACGAGGAAGGTACCAAATTAGGAAAAAAAAAAAGAATTGATTCTTTGGCCCGCGTGTTTCGCGAGCATAGATTGGTGAATCGTACTTGTATATATGCTAATTGGGTTCGTTCTCCTTTTTGTTGTCGGCGACTCGGTGCCGATGGATATTATTGGAGTTCATGTACATCGAGCATAGAAAAGACCAATTAACGTGTGGGCATACATACTGTGCCGTTAAATTCTAAAGCGTAGAATTTGGAGAAAATAGATGCGAAGTGGAAAAGTAGAAAAGAAGGGTTCTAATTCCATTGATCCCTCATGATTCAACATAATTGTTTATGTTGATTTTTCTTTATTCGGTGTTGTACTCTTTTGACGATATTTTCATTTAATCTCAATAAATTAAAAGCCGATGCCGTCTCTCCTTATCCCATCACCTAAATACCATTTGAATTGAAACATTAAAAACAGAAGGTATTGCACACTGAATATAAACAAAAAAAGACTGGCTTCGTTTAGTTCAATAGGAAAATGATTTTTGAAAATAATTTTCTTTAATTTATCCTTATATCCCTTAAAATAATCAATCGATAAAAGATGAGTTCATTATCGCGGTAATTTATATATAAATATTTTCACTAGACAACGAAAATATATTTCGCTTACTCATTTTTGTAAGTGATATAAGTAATTATTTTTCGGAAAATATCATCTAAAATTACTTATTTTTATGAATAAATGAGATGGAAGGGGAACAAATAAAAAAAAAAAGATGCCAAATGTGAAATTGAGAAGAAGCCCCCAACCAACATCGACTGGGGCCCGCGTGAGCTGGCGGTCCTTTCGTCTCACAGGGCGGCTTTGGGGCCCCACGACCGCTCCTTTTCCTACTAGCGTTTCCGTTGCATATTTCGTAGCTTTTCCCCGCGTTTGTCTTTACTTCGCTTTATAGCCCAAAACATATGCAATCGTTAACGTTAATCTCGACGGTCGCGCGCATATGGCTCGACGATAACGACGCCCGGTATGCGCCGGAGTCCTCCTCCGATTCTCCGACCAAGAGTTTCAGCATAGACCTGTATTGTAGATCATCGATTGCCCGCCGAAACGATGTCCAAAAGTCAATTAGCTCGGATCGAAATTCGTGTGCCACTCAGATGACTAGCAGGCCGTCAAAATGGTGTGGATCGGTTGAATTCGAGATGTTTGAGAAATAGTCCAATCTAAGTTGGCCGTTTAGGCGACTTACATTTAACATGATCCATTACCTAATGGCACACGGACCATGACCCGTTAATAAAACGCTTTTGTTATTTAATCCAACTTATGATAATATGTATTCACCTAGTCAATCCACTTTGGCTTTTCGTGTGTATGTATTATCTAGAGAAAATAGCCGTTCGGCAATGAGTAAGATGGGCTAAAGAATTGGCTTTCGTCCTATTTAGGTAAATTTTTGCAAATGTTTATTTCAATTATTTTTTTTCCATTCTTGGCTTGCCATCGCTCTACCAGTTGCCATCCCGGAGAGAGCCGGACAAGGGCGAGGCCTAAAGCTCTTGCCAGATGCGGCCTTGGGCCATAGGCCAAGTGAGGTTGAGGCTCACCTACTATGACTGATGAGCAGGTGGATCTTAGCCCTTCCTGCCGGACCGTGCTTCTTTTTTTCTTCGGGAAGAATATAAAAATAAGAAAAAATTAATTAATAAGTATATTTAATATTATTGAAAATTGATTATTGAAAAGTAGCGCACGTGCGGTGCCTCTTACTATCAGCGTCAGCTGGTCCTGCAATCGTTGTATCGATGGATTTGAAATTAGCATAAATGCAAAAGCTATTCAATGACTTGAATTGGCACAAAACAAAATAATAGTTTAGGATAATAATTTTATAATAGGTTT
>JAGVVM010003929.1:0-25007 GCA_019149425.1 Psidium friedrichsthalianum
CCAGAAACAAAATTTTTGTGTTTTGATTAGGGCCAAAATCTATTTCTGGAATAGAGTTTTGTTCCAGAAATAGAAAAACTCAAATTTGCGTTGCAAACTCACTAGTTTCTGTTCCAAACCTATTTTCTGGAAATGTGGTTTTGGAACAGAAATAGAGAACAGAAACTTTTCATGCGCGCCCTAAATCTGGCGTCTTAGATTTTCGATCACTTGGGAGAAAACATTATTTAGAATATGTCGTGTGTGTATACGCGATTTGATGCCACCGAAATGTTCCATGGTCACCTATTGTAGAATGCTAAGATAGAGCAGAAAGGGCCGATCCTCTCATGTGATTTTCTCCTTCTAGCAAGAACTGTCCTCACTTTGCTTTCTCATCAGCAGGAGAGCAGAAAGGGCGTGGTGGACTGCATGGCGATTTACACTTTATGTTTGCCAAATTGCGAGAAAGGCATCATCTTGTGACTCCCGCACCTTTCAAGCGACGGGGAAAACATTGATCATTTAAGGAACACTAGGGTCATTCAAAGCAAGCCTCTGTGTGCCAACCAAGGCAGCATATTGACCCTTCTTAGCCAATAACTCCAAGTGAGTCCCCAGTTCTGCAATCCTCCTCTGAACAAAGTGCAATTTGGTGGCATTCTGTACTGTACTCAATCTATGAGCAATAACCAATGTCGTTCGCCCCTTCATCAGATGATTTAGAAGCGTTCTGGACAAGGCGCTCACTAACTGCATCCAAGGCGCTTGTTGCTGCACCAGAGCATATCAATGACCTTTTCGAACAAAAGAGTGACAAATTCTATGATAGATAGACCCCCTTAGAGGTTTCTAGGAAAGAAGCAAAATAGACCTACCTCTCAAGTATTAGTATTGGAGCATTCTTGAGTAGAGCTCTGGCAATAGCAAACTCTCTGCAGTTAAAAAACAGAGAGTCAATCTCTCTCTTTCTCTCTCCCCCCACATGAGTCAAAGCCAAATTCTCTTACCTGCCTCTGGCCTCCACTTAGAAGGCCTCCTCGCTCACCAACTAATGTGTCATAACCCTTTTCAACAAGACCCATTTAGCAGTACAAATATATAGGAGTGGTCCAACTACGAAAGTAAAAACATGAGGATTGCAGTTGGAAGAGTAAGATAGAAACCTGCGGAAGAGAAATTATGAACTCGTGAGCATTAGCTGCTTTGGGGCTGCCTTTAATCACATCATCCTTGGAAACATTATCATCTGGAAGGCCATAAGCAATATTTTCTCCAACAGACATGGAAAAAAGAACAGGTTCCTGCACCATATAAGTATTTATCTGGTATTGTTTGGGAGTAAATCAGGAGTATTTATCTAAATCAGTGCAAGAAGTACTGCAAAGTGTGCAAAGTAGTTAAATTGAATGGTTATTTCTTATACATGTCAATGAACAGCGCACAATTCAAGAAGAAACAAACCCGCCTTGATAAAATACGGCACCAATCCCCAAAAGACACCGATCTCTATCCTAGCAAAAACTTCCTCCAGATTTCAAATACCAACTAGAGTTAAGCTGTTTCGGATTTTTCCATGCTTTTACTACACTCGCGCTCAGTCCACTCACATGTAACAAGAACATGCAAAGGCAGCAGGTCCAACTGAAATGAGTGTATACTCAGAAATGTCTCTCCCTTGTCATTTTCAATCATGGCAAGACAAAACTGACATTTACAGAACCCTGAGAAGATCTACTTGACATAATTCATATCATTGAAAGTAGAACAGCACCAGGTGCCCCTGATGAAGAAATGCTCCTCTAGATGTCAATTGTCACCAACTTGATTTCTTATTGCTGATTTTAATGTCAGACGATAGTCACTGCATATGATAACTAAATCACAACGGAGACGACAGATTGAAGACGGTAAATAGTCATCCACCAAATTGATTCATATGGTGCTAAATCTAAAATCTCAGATTAAAAATTGAAGAAATACTTGATTCACAGATAACAGCCTGGGCCATTTCACGTTTGTCAAATGTTCGTAAATCCTCTCCTGCAACAGTTATGCGACCTTTGGTTGGCTGTATGAATTAAAATCAAGTAAATGCCTTTCCAAGGAATGATACACAGATTTAGTGTTTAAACAAGGAGATAGAAAATGCTAAATACTTATTAGTAGACCTCGTAAAAGCGAGCCAGTAGCTGTACAATTGTACTTTTTTTCCTGCACCACTTGGTCCGACCAGAGCAGTCACAGTCCCGTGCATTTGAGTGTCAAATTTTAAGACACTCAAGATTTCCACATCAGACTCAGGGATATGAAAGTGCACATCTGCAGAAGAAATTTTGGTAAGCTGTTGCAAGAAGTGGTCTCTTATAAAGAAAGTCAAGTACTCTGTCTTTTCTCGAATTTAATCATGCTTCAACATGATGGTTAATGTTCAACCCACTCAAAATTGAATTTTAACTAACAGGACACGATTATAGCAGTATTTTTCAAGCTTGAAAGCAGACAATAAAGAATATGTTATAGTACCCCTGACAGTAAGAAACTGATCCACTCTCCGGGAACCACATTTTAAATTCTCTTGAGACAACTAATTTCTTGTTATTGATGTCATATCTAGAATTGCTTTTCCACGTATCAAAGAGAGAAGATTGAAAGACATACATGAAACATAAAATAGAGACGACTTTATTGAAGCTAAAAGAGAATGCACGAATGTATTTAGATACTTCAAGAGTCCGTCGCCAGACCATGCTAAACTGCAAACACTGCTAGCTGATTTTAAAGGCTGACATGTAATGCCTACCTAGGTGACAGAACTTCCTCATCAAACCCATTGACCGGAACAATTTGTGATTTCATCATGTGATTCTTTTTTATGCATCTCTCTTTCTAACCCATAAGCAAGGGCTTTATCAATTTCGTACACCTGATAAAACAGTATTAATCCTATCGACAGCAGAAGAGTTCCACGAAGATCACCAAAAGTGTTGACGAGTCCTTGAACCTGAAGATGATTATCCATCAATTAGTAAGAGAGGGAAGAAAAGAAAAAAGACAATGCATAAGAATGGTAAAGGAAGGAAGAGCTTACAGCAAATGTTAGAGTGAAGGTATAATCCAATAAAGGATGCCATTGTCCCACTGATATAGCGCCCTACGAACAATGTGGAAACTTGAAATCAATTCAAGCTTCAGTAAACAGACATGTATATCCATGAAGTAGAAAATAGCCAGTATTCAGCAACCTCTGCCCATCTGTAAATTTAGAGCTACACGTAGAGCACGTCTGCTTTGATGATGAGTTGAATCCCTACTTTTGTTGTAACGTTAATCTGAAGCATGAGCACACAATAGATTCCAAAACCTACTAGGGGCCATAGAGGAAGCTTTTAGGTTCAAACAAGCTAAGTAATTATCTTGACCGACGGCTTAAGCAGAAGTTGGATGAGGAAGAAGCCAACTTCATAGTCTGTGCCTATAATATAATACTCTGCTTGTCTCCTCTGCTCTGCTGATGACAATAACAGGCGAGGAAGAGAAAGCCTCGTGGCGGCAAGTGTTACAAAGAGACCATCTTCTTGAATAAAGAACCCAAATGCTCTTTATTGCGATCAAGGAAACGAATTCTCTTGTGAATGAGATGCATGCATGTTTCTTCTTCCAGTTTTTAACTTCCAAGAGAAACTTTAACTGATACACGGATACAATTCATAGACTGTACAAAAACTAATGTTCTCTCCCTTCAAGACAGCATATGCAACTCTAGTCAGAGATTTAGGTTTGTTAGAATGCGAAGATTAGGTTAGGACAACAAATCTATTATGTCTACAGTATGCTCACCGACCGCTTTCACTTTACTTCCTCAAGACAGTACAGGGCATAAAGAAATATAAACAGCAACACTCTAGTCAGAGATTCGTTGCGAGAGTTTAAAAGAGCCAATCTTTATGGCACTGTTCTGATACTCCCAGAACCTGCAAGTATCATATGACGTCCGCTTAGAACATAGATGAGATTCCTGCATCAATGAAACAACAGCTAAAGGGTTAAAACCAAACCTGACTACCAAATATCATCATTTGCCGCTTCTCACCACCAACGATCTACCTGTCAGAATATTAACAGATAATTAGAACACTGACGAGAGGCTCCTCCTTGCTAATCCAAGCACACTTTATTAATAACATATGCTCATACATCACCTTTGATATCTCCACTTACTGTGCGAACTTGCAGACAGCGTTTCTGTGACACAATCTGCTATGGATGCTTGGGCCAAACCATGATCTTAAAAACAGGTGGCAGTTGATCTCTTTGTATACAGCTAAAAAATGTTGAGGAACCTTAATTTTAAAAGAAGAGAGGTATAGTGGACAAAACGATCAACAAAAGGACAGAGACAGACATAAAGTTTTTTAAAGCAAGATGTACAAGGTCACTCCTGAATAGAGGAAATTTTACAAGCTCTTAATAAGGTGTGATCATGAAAAAGATTGTGATTAGCCAGAATCAGAGTGAATAAACAATAACCGAAAATTTAAAGATTTTTTTTTATTGACATAATCATGACTGAAAATAGAGTTGAAAACTCTTGGTTGATAAAAATTTATGCTCCATTAATCCACAGTACAAAGTTCATCTCGAATGTTCATAGGCCAATTCCTAAGTATTCATGGCTGGAATTACTTAGATGACTTCTCATATTATCCTCATACTCTTTTTATCCAGAAAATCATGGTTGAAAACTTGAAACTACTTAGATGACCTCTTGTCTTGTCCTCAATCACAAACTTTTTATTCGAAAACAACCAAATTTTGATTTGAAACAGCTTTCATCCTCAAGAAAACAATAACGAATAATGGGTACAAAAGAGAATCACAAGCCGAAGTTATGCAATCTTGTTTCAGTCTTGAAGAAAAATTACCAACAAAACTGATACAGTCAGCATTAACACGCCCAGAACTGGTGCAAGTTGGGGGGAGAGAGTAAAGAGAATGCAAATTGTCCCGACGACCTACAAGAATTACAACTATATCGTAACTAATAATATAGTCTGCGGAGAACTCCTAGATACAAAACTCAGATTAGGATGTCAAAAGCATGCTTCTGAGCACATGCGAAATAGTTCTATTCGACCAGTCGAGAGAGTTGGGCCAGTATTGTCATGCAGTACAAGAAGACAAGCCAATATCATCACAGTGAGAGATGATTATTGACATGCTCACAGTTAGCAACTTAGCTCACATTTTCTTATGTAGAGTAGCTTGCCTCAGAAAGCGCCCTGAATCCACGATCCCTTGAGATATTTTCACTCACGGACATTTTTCAGGGAACCCAAATCAGAAGTCAACAAACCAGTAAGTTCGCCAACTGCAGATGACCATGTTATTCAAAATGGCGATATTATTATCACTGAAAGAGCTTTAGGTCTGCGAATATAATTCAAGTATCTTTAATAAGTCTACTCCATATGAAAGAAACGAAAGGCAGAGACAATAACTGAGTAAGGATTCCAGGTGAAGAGGATGAAGAATCAAAAGGTTAAGTTCGCAATGATAATCCTTAATAGGTTTTTTTTTTCTCTATTTGGCAAACAAACAAGCTCCATTCATTTGCTATAGTTTCCTCAATGAGTATCCTGGATAAATCTAATCAATTTGGATGCTTATCTGTCTCATGTCTCGCTAGAACCATAGCACCTCATTTTATAGATACAATAGATACAGCTGTCTTTCCATTGTCTGCATAGCATTTTCTTGGGCGTAACTGAAAAAGGGATTAATTAGCACACTTGTAGCGATCAAAGAATTCACCTGCAGAGAAGAACAGCAACACATCAGAATCTATGGGTGGTGGCATAGTCCTCAGAAACCTAACCAGTCACATAAACAGAGATACAGAAAAAACAGTAATTAAGATTGGCCCTATAGTTAAAGTACTTCAACAAGTTTACCGAAACTACACCAACCTCATGCTCCAGTAATTTCATATTGTTTAACAATTATCTGGTGAAAGGAAACGACAGGGAGAGGAGGGAAAATACTCTCATTTCGAGGGACCGGAAGGCAGCTAAATTTTATTTATATGCGGAACAATAGGGCTACCAACTTTGCTTTTGTACAAGCTCCTTTTCAATTTCTTAAGAAGGAAAACTGTTTTCTCCCCCCTCATCTGACGAATGCTTCTCTCTTATTGCTTTCTTTAAGGTATCCTCTACCAATCAAATTTTTCTTGGCTTCGAAAGAAACACAATGTGAAACACAAAAGTTGCCTGAAGCAAGATTTATAGGTTTGAGAATGAAAAGGAGGGATCTTTAGTGGGGAATTTTTTTTTATTGATTTGAATGTTTTCCATGACATTCACTTAAATTTAGTTCAAAATAGACGTATAAAACAGTAACGTCTCGATTTTATTCTTCGCCAGTAATGCATTATAAAATATAGTGAAAGGAAGAAGAAATCAATGCTGTAATCACATATGTAATATTCTGCATCTCAATCGAGAAGGGGATGACTGCATTTACCTTCTGGATCAACACTCTTCTGAATATCTGAGCTCTCATAGTCGTCATAACCTTCTCCCACGCAGTGTTCATGTTCACAACGAATAAAATTGTAAAAACCGGTTCCAACATATACAGAATCCCGATCTTGCCAAGGAGCATCCACAACGGCTCTGGTCTCGCACCAATCAGCACTTCAAAAATCTCCCTGCCATAATCAGTCAATCCAAACGGCATCAATCGAAACTGACAGTGAAATTGTCCAAAACCAAAGTAGCACTCGAAACTTCAGTCCCACATGATCGCTTGCCACTACAAAAGGCTTCGTCGTACCATGAACTATCGAACTCCACAATCGCATACGGAAGAATACCTGACAAGATTGGCATGGAGAGAGTACAGGTGGTGCAGCCGATGAGAGTAACCGTCGAGACGCACAGCCCGAGCTTGTGCTTCGCCAGCAAGCTCCATAGAAGTCCCCAAGTAATCACGCCTCTGGGCGAGGCTCCCCGTCGTCGGAGTCCTCACCGTCGTACTTCGGGTCGGGCTCGCTGACGATCGGGTCCGAGGCGGGCCCCGTGACATACGCTCGCGCGATTGAGCTGCTCCCTCTCGTTCTTCTTCCTCCTCCACCCCCTCCATTTACGGAGAGAGCGAACGGAATTGGAGGGACGGCATTAGATTGCAGAAAGGCGAGGCCACGGTCCGTTGCAGGTTTGAGTCCAGTTCTGGGCGCGTGGAGTCTCCGCGTGGGGAGGCGAGGGAGGGGAGACGGGGGAAGAGGAGGAAGAGTTGCGGAAGCCATCGATAATGTGTTACGAGGAAAGAAAATATTTTTTAGCTCTTTGGGGCGATTACATCCTCATTCGATTCGGCTGGCTATTCTTAACAATAAAAATTTGAAGTGCTCCCCTTGATCTCAAATAAGAGTACGAGCTTTTTTATTGGTCAAATCTTTGCTAGTGAACCAGCATCTAACAACAAGGGTGATCGATTCCTATTCTAAATTCAAGACAACATGTGAAGTCGGGATGATTTCTATTTTGTGAAATTGAGAAATTGTATTGTTAATCTTTGAACCGGACCAATTGCGAAACTATGAACTGTCATTATTGAACCCTAGTCCCGTAGTCAACTTAGGACTAGTTGGGTGTTGTTCTTGCATACTTCTATGTGAAAGTTGATTTAGTTTATTTGATAAGGTGAAGAATTTTGTCACGAGAATTGAAGGGAATGCTCAATGGTTGAATCGCTTTCTCGCCCCAACACATTGCTAGGCTTGACATCCATTCAAGCGGCGTGGACTGATTGTTCTACATCCTAGGTGGATAAGTTCTCTCGTACTCGCGTACCCTTATGAGATGTTATCACTATGAGCGAGTGATGTAGAGGGAAAAGAAGTAACTCGATCCGTGAGAGTAGTGTCAAAGTGGTTTGGAATATATCCTTAGGAGCTTTAAAGGCGAGGTAGCCTCTCGTGTACAAATTAGTCGAGAATTAGTACTGCTCTTCTAATGAGGTCATGACAGGTAAAAATAGTTATTGTGCCTAAACTAATATGCCTGTCTAGCTCAATGTAATAGATTCTAGAGTTAAGCTGGGTGCGGTATAATCCGATACGAGAAAGTTATTCACCTAATTATTCTATGGGAGCAGCTATATGAGGAAGGCCAGCCTGGTTTGGCTTGCCAGGTGCAGCACCCCGGGCTATTTGATGGTCAAGAATCTATCGGCCCGTGACATAAGTATCTAGCAAAGATGAGGCTATTAATGGTTGGGCTCGATATTCGATTAGGCTCATTGGGCTCAAATATTAAGTCAAGCCCAAATGAAAAGTCAAAGAGGACGACCCAGTAGTGAGAGGCCTTGTCAAGTAGCATCGCCGGGGATCCACGTGGCGGGTTGGGATCGCTCCTCACGGGATCCCCGTCTCCTCCCCGCCTCCCCCACCATCATCAGTTGCTCCCACGATCCATCTCTCTCTCTCTCTCTCTCTAAAAAGCCCCTTTCGGGAAGAGCTAGTGTACGTGAGAGCTGAGCTTCTCCCTCGATCCCCGATCAAATCACAAAAGAGCTCCAAGTTCGAATCCTCCGGTTCATCGCTTTTCCAAAAGCTCTCTCTCTCTCGCTCTCTCTGGGCCACTGATTCGATGGAGCGCTTCCAATCGCGTCCTCACTGCAACCTTCGCCCCCGACCGTTGATTCGTTAGTGCCGCCCCGCCGATATCCTGCGAATCTTCGCTTCTTTTGCCTGTTTGACTTTCGGAACAGATGGTCCATCTGATGGCTCCGCGTCGCTGGGTTGTGCTGCTCGTCGCGCTCGCTGCTCTCGTCGGCTCCCTCGACGCCAGTGCTGGCGATGCCGATCCTGTTTACAAGTAAGCGCCTCCTGCTTCGGCTAAATTCCGTTCCGTGCGATTGTGGAGATTTGGCTTAGCTCTCAGCTTGTCGTCAGCGGCGGAGATAGATATATTGAGGACCGCGATGTTCTGATCGTTTTGACCCAGGAGATGTCCAGTTGAATCTGTTTTTCGAGATTTGATTTTCGTCCATGATTTGAGCGTGCTCCAATCTTTATTCAGGAGCTTCAGAGAGTTTTGGGGAGTTTTAACGTTTTGCTGCTGTTTTTGAAGGTCTTTAGTGCGTTGTTTGAGCAGCGGGGACTAGGTATACCGTGTTTTGATTTTGAGGATGGATGACCGGTAACCTATCACACTTTCCATATATTTTGAAACTGATGTACGGTGTTTGCTGGGGACGAATCTGTTCTTTGAAGAGTTTGGAGAATATGGATTGGTCAACATAATATCGCAACTGATCAGTGGGAGTTGATGGAGGAAATGAGATTGGTATTGGTCATTGGAGATGAGATGCGGACTGGTCTTGAATAATAAGGTGCTGGTTATTCTTAGGTGCTGAAAATAGAAATAAGAAGTTGTTTAATCATAATTGATGATTGGTGGCTAAATTTAATCAATTTCTTACCCAGTAGAATGATGACCTATATAGGTAATTTTTAGCAATAGTGTTGGTAATTCAGTGGCTGTGGTGAATGTGATGGTTGATGGCTGGTGAAGGTTGTGATGATGGTAGTGGTGGCTATTTATTAATGCTGACAAATATCCTTAATCTCACTAGTGTGGTGTCAATCATTCTCCAGAGTGATCTGCACAAGTCTCCCTTTAGTCTTTGACCATGGAGATATTTTCCATTGTCTGGTTTTTGTTGTTGTGCCAAACATCGCAAAATGATAAAAAGGGGGAAGTAAGCATTCATTTTGCATTGGTCAGAAAGTATTCCATACTGTTACTTGTCATTTCCTGTGATGAACTTTCTGCAAAAAGAAAAAAAAATGCAAGTCGTTGACCTATTTCACTGCCCCAGCCTTTTTAAGCTAGTTTTAGCAACACAAAGTTTCCTTTCTGGTTGATATAAAATACTTCTGATTAAAGTGAGAGTCTTAGCCGAATTACCTTGTAATGTTGTTAGGTCTTGTGTGGAGAAGTGTGAGCAATCTGGATGTGTGGGGAGCCAATGCTTTCAACATTGTAAATTCTCATCTGATGGGAAGCCTGTTGATGGTCCATGGTATATGCAAGAACCACTATATTTGCGGTGGAAGCAATGGGACTGCCGAAGTGATTGCCGCTACCACTGCATGCTTGCAAGAGAGGAGGAAAGAACGACTCTCGGTGGCAAGCCTGTCAAATATCATGGAAAGTGGCCTTTTCTTCGTGTTTATGGCATCCAGGTTTTCCCTGCTGATTCCTTGAAGCAGTATTTTTAAGCATTCCATACACGTAGATGGATCTTAATCCCTGTGTATTCAAGCTTGCTATGACAATTTTTCTTCTCTTTGTTAGGAGCCTGTTTCTGTGGCACTCTCTGCCCTTAACCTGTCCGTGCAATTTCATGGCTGGCTATCCTTTTTCATCCTCTTGTACTACAAGCTACCTTTGAGACAGGACAAGAAAACTTTCTATGAATATACTGGCTTGTGGCACACATATGGCATCTTGTCCATGAACTCTTGGTTTTGGAGTGCTGCCTTCCACAGTCGGTAATATATAGTATTCATCAATAGATTTATGTCTGCGTTACACTCTTCATACGTGCGATGGCTCTTGACGGCGGTTCAGGCTCCAAAAGCTTCTTTATTCACAGCTCTGGTGCTCTTACCCTAAAAGCGGAATGCACTTTTAATTTTGTCAAAATTAAGACAACCTTGGAATATTTCTTCTCGTAACTAGTATAATTTCTCCTTCACTTTTTAAAGGATACTAGTATCGCTACTAGATACTAGGTACGAGCTTTCTAATTTTACTGTTATCTTTCACCTTATCATGACCAAAACTGCTGGCTATATAATGCTCTTCCACTTACTTCATGTGAGGAAGGCACAAGATGTAAAAGAAGAACAAGCTGGTGCAAATGATATCTTGGTATATGATATTCTCTGATGAATTGTTGACATTGAGACCTCTTGTTGGACTTGACTATGCCTATCCAATCGATGTCCCTTCCAAGGACATATTGCAAGTATGGTGTAATTGTTTTCTGTGAATTGGCTCAGCTAACATGTGCCTTTGACTAGAGATGTGGAGTGGACTGAAAGGCTGGACTACTCCTCTGCCGTGGCATCGCTTGGATTTTCCCTCATTTTGGCTTTACTGAGAGCTTTGAACGTAAGGGACGAGGCTTCCAGGGTCATGTTTTCTGCCCCACTTGTTGCATTTGTGACAACTCATATCCTGTATCTGAACTTTTACCAATTCGATTATGGTAAATAACTTTCTCTATAAGTTCCAATCTCCTCTCTTTATCACATATTACATTGAAGGTTTTGAATTATCAATAACCGTGGTTGTATGGGGCCCAAAGTACATTCATATGTGACATCCAACGCACGGATTATTGAAATACCATATTTTTCTCAATCACACCTGCTCATTAGACTGGTGAAGCCTGCCACTGCCATGGGTCTATAAACTGTAATTCATATTGAACTTAGACCAGGAAACTAAATAAACTGCATTTCTTGCCTGGGCCAAGATTGGTCACTTGCATAGATAGTCTCATGCTCAGTTTGACAGTGGGTCGAGTCCAGCAGCGAAGACATTCTGACGAGTGATCTTATTCATGGCATCATTTGAAATAGGATTTCTAGTACCATCACGCAGGGCACAGCGAGTATTAAATCTGGGAAATGGAAGTGATCCAATTGATGATTTTGCAGGTTGGAACATGAAGGTCTGCATGGTCATGGGAATTACTCAACTTCTTATATGGGCAATTTGGGCGGGTTTTACCCACCATCCTTCACGTTGGAAGTTGTGGGTAGTAGTAGTGGGTGGAGGTTTGGCCATGCTTTTGGAAATATACGACTTTCCCCCTTATATGGGTTTTGTGGATGCTCATGCTCTGTGGCACGCCGCCACCATTCCTCTTTCTTACCTTTGGTGGAGCTTCATTAGAGATGATGCTGAGTTGAGGACAACAACTCTCCTAAAGAAGGTGAAGTAGACTTTGACGTAAGATGCATGCACTAATCAGATGGCAGATTGCGTCAGTTACATGGATTGCGCTAGCCAATTGTTTCATTGGATTTCCCTCTTATCTGATGGTGTATATGCTTTGCTGTACATGAAATGCTTGTTTTCCTCAGGGGGGTCATTTCCGGCTTTTTTTTTTTTTTAAATCAATTTCTACAGGATCAGCAGTATCCTCGTGTAATCATAACTTCTCATTGCTTCTCGGGTTTTTGCTAAGAAAACTTCTTAGTTGGTCCAGACTGAGTGTCACGTTGGTCAGAAAAGTTTCATATAAAGAGTATTTTGAGACTCCGAAGTTATGTGAAAGTAAAGAAACTGATCGCCCTGAAGTTGAGGCATATTGTGGAGACGGCCTTTGTTGCAGAAATATATGGTGAGTTGTGGATGAGCATCGGGTGAATGGTTCGGGTGAATGGTTCAGCACGTTCCCCATTAAAAATGTTGTCAGGTGGACTTCCAGGATCCATGGATCCTGGCTTGTGTTAACCTGTTGGATCGTTGTGTTATTATTCATTGCCATAACTGTTGCTGCTTTAGGTGAACACCGATGCCCCCAAGAAGACTCATTGCCAGCTTATAACAGTGTCGTCGTTTCTTTGTTTCTTTTGCCTCGTGTGAATAGTAGTAGATAGAGTAGTGAGCAGGGAAGATGCCCCGCATCTCCGAAGACGAAGACGGCAACTACCATTTTTAAGGCTTGCGTGATCAGACCACGCTCTTTTTGGGCTCTGGGCTTTGTGGCCCCGACTACCGATGAGATTAGGGTGACTAGCTATGCGAGTGAATCTAGTTTGAGTTGTATTCAAAAACTAGAGGGTACAAGCCTGATCATATGGAGAACTCGGAATGTGCTGTATCGATCATTTCGTGTCTCTTTGGTTTATTCATTTCCTTTCCTGCCCAAAGAGCCGAACCCATGTCCCTTTCTATTTGATGATGCTTCTCACTGCCTTTTCGTGAGAGTATATTCCGGCTGCCATTACTGCACGAGACTGCTCCATGTCTATGAGGTTCTGCGGCTTTTTCCTATGTGCTCATTGCGAAGCATCGAGATCAATTTTGCACGGAACGGGGTCGTTCTGCGAGCCCTCGTAATGGGCCCCTACGCCTTTGCTGGACTCCTCTAGAATTTAGCCGAGAGCAAAAAGGACCTGAACCCTCAAGGACCCATACGAATTTGGTGGGGTACGCTTTTGCCTTGTGCATGACACGTTCGAAGATCAATTGTCTATAAGTCCGAGAACGACTTCTCTCAAAATCATAGTGACTCGACAGTTTCTTTATTAACTATGTGCAAACACCCCACGTTGCTGCGAACGCAGCCTACTTCCCTTCTTCGCTTCGCTCTCCTTTCCGCTTTATTGGAGGCCTGCCGCGCCCCGAAATGGCTTCCTAAAATATCTTCTCTCTCTTTCTGACCAAAGAAAATATATAAATGTACACACGCACACCTTCGCCTTTCATCCGCACTCCATTAAAAACTTATAAGCACGGCATCAAAGTCGTCCCTAACAACGAAAAACACTACAAGTGAAATCGAGAAATGATTAGATGGAGAAGCTCCATAATGACATGTACGCGTCCAAATTCCCGTCGTCCTCTCCGCCGTAACCATCTCCGCCGCATTGTGGTGGAGGCAAGAGCATCCCTTCCGCCATATTCGCAAGCAACCCTGGCATCCCGAAGATGTCCTCCTCGTCATGTAGCACTCCCTCTTCCGAACGCAACTTCTTCTCGTCCCCCGACATCAAGTCCTCAGACTCCGCCGGCCGGAACTCCTCTGCGGCCTTGGCTGCCGCCTTCTGTATGTCCTTGGCGTCCGCTGACGCCGGCACGGGCAGCCGCCATGCGGAGTCCGCGAAGTTGAGGCAGGCGGACCGGCCCCTCAGCGCTAGCGCCGCCACATCGTGCGCCCTCGCGGCCATCTCCGCGGTGGGGAACGTGCCGAGCCAGATCCTCGACTTCTTGTTGGGCTCACGGGCCTCACAGACCCACTTGCCCGAGTTGCGCCGCCGCACCCCGCGATACACGGGGTGGCGCGTCTCCTTGAACTTCTTCCTCCCGGCGCGCTTCTTCGGGTGATGCGACGCGAGGAGCACCTCCTCGTCGGAGAAGTTCCCGAACGCCGCGCTCCTGCCGTCGGACAGCGGGGACGAGGAGGACGACTCGGCGAAGTCGAAGCGGTAGGAGTTGGGATCGGAAAAGGAAGAGAAGGGGTCCATTGGAGGACGACTGCACTGGGCTAGTGCGATAGCTGTGGACTGTGGAGTGAGTGAAGTGGGAAAATGAGCTCGTGCTATCTATGAGATGAAGCTGCAGGAGTGTTGGGACCGGTGATGAATTCGGGAGTGAGGGGGTGGGTTCTTATATCTGAAGCTTGGGGATTGTTGGGGAAGTGGACATGGACACGGGATTGAGAGGATACAGACTGGAGTCAGTACCTTCCTACGGAGAAGACGCAGAAAAGTGTCACGTCACCATAGTAGAAGTATCTCAGCGACCGGGACTTGGAGTGTAACCAGCTGTGATTTGCCAGCCGTGCGATTCAGTGTGCCACACGTGTGGGCGTGGGGGGGCGTCGAGACGTGGCCAGTGGATTGGGTGGTGTGCTGCCAAAAATCTTAGGGTTTGACCGAGTAAAGAAAGGGAATGAACGGGGAGACAGGAAGGGGGGAGGAACTGTCAAAGGTCAAACGTCGCCATCAAGCCCATATCTTGACGCCACTTGGACAGGTCGCCCTTCTAAAGCACGGCTCGCACGATCTTAAGTCTGAGTTTTGAGTAATTTGAATCTTCGAACTATGCTAATTCAAGATATTTCAGATTTTTTTTTTAATGATATTTAGGATTTTTTTTGGTCAATACCACAAAAATATCAAACCGGTACACTTATGACAAATTTATCATAAACTAATTTTTTATCATGAAAAACTCCAAACTACTATACGTATGACAAATTTATCTCAAACTGATACAATTGCGACAAATTTACCCTCCGTTAATTTTCGTTAAAATTTATCATCAAATTACTGAGTTAGATGGCACGTGACAATTGTCGAGTGTATTCATTATCCTCTGTTAGTTAAAGATTTATAAATTTGAGATTTTTTGTGGTATTTAACTCAATTTAATAGAAACTAACATATAGTAAACTTGTCATATGTGTATCGATTTGGTACCTTTTGTGATAAAAAAAAATAATTTGGGATAGATTTATCACAGTTGTACCGGTTTAAGGTTTTTAATGACCAAAAAAAGTTTAGGGTAAATTTATCACCAGCATGCTAGTTTGAAATTTTTTGTGGTCAAAAAAATAATTTGAGATAAATTTATCACATGCGTACTAGTTTAAAAATTTTCGTGATATTAACCCTAATTTTTCTTTATATATATTAATTATGCATATCTAATTTGATTTCCTTAGATAGTCTTATAATAAAACGTATCGTAAATAGGCTCTCCTTATACCCTTTTCTACGCATCGAAATATACAAGAATGCATCTCTTCCGCTTTACACTTCTTAACTAAATTTAATATTATTTTGATTCTTTTTGCTCACAAACTTAACTCGACGGTCGGCTGTCATCGATAATCGAGGTGCATTCGAGCTGAGAATCAGTATCGAATCAAAGATAAACTCGGATTTGCTCGCATTGAAGAAGTGGCCACATGCCCAATTACTAAATTACGACGTAAAATTCGATAGGTGCATAAGCCGCGAGATGTATGTGATAATTCCCGATACGGTCAAGAGATTATCGATCCAATAAAGCCGGGGAATCGAACATATTTCAGAGCGGGGCCGAATATGATGAAAACTAATATTGGAGACGATGGAGTCCGAGCGTTAATGACAAACTATTCAGAAAGGTTCTCAATCGGAATAATAATAATAATAAACAATTGAAAAAAAAAAAAACTGCGCACGCGGAAAATCCATCAAAAGCTCGCGAAAGCCGACAAAGCGAGGCTTTTCAAAACACGGTTTGCGACAGTTAATTAACCGCTAAGCACTGCGAGAGAGGGCGGGGGGGCGGCTTGGGCGGCGGTGGCTCGCACGCGGAAACGCGTGGACGAGGTTGGCCATAACTGTAATAAACCGAAGGAAGTTGAGGAGGAAAGTGAGGATGTCCGCATCTCGTCTTCCTTCGCCTCGACAAGCCCGAACGACAAGTGGCGAGATCAGCAGCAGACACTGACAGACCGCACCGTGGAGATTCTTAGTTTTAGCGTTCGGACGTGGACATGTCAACGTTACGTGGGTGGGTATTGTGTACTGTTTGACCTGTTCAGTAGGGGGGAAAGCGAGGGGAGGGAGGACAGAAATTAGAAAGGTCGGTGTTTTTGACACGTGTCCCTTTTGCGAATCTGGAAGGTGTTTTAGGCATGGTTCTATTTTAGGTAATCCATCAACATCGTCATCATCAACGTCATCTTGAGATAGGGAAGGGCGATGAGGGGGGTGGGGGGACAAGCAAATCAGCGGCAAGCCTTGACTACTGCTTTTGGAGCTTTGGGTCTTGACTCAGTCCAAATTCTTGGCCACCATCTCCACGTTTTTTTTCGTCCTGTTTTGTTTTGATGGCCCCCTTTTTTTATTTTTTATTTTTGGGCGCTCTCGATTTATGTTGACGTGGGTGTATTGCGTAGCTAGTCTACATTTCCTAAGAGAACATTAGAAAAAATTACAAAAATCGTTTTCTCAAATAAGGGCGTATCATTTTAAATAAAGATTTAAAATATTTAAGTCGTGTTAAAGAAGGGCCTAATCGAAAGGTATTTTTTCCTTGCTGAATTAAGGTCCTTTTTTACTTCGATTTGCCACATGGATCTCAGTGCTTGGAAAGGTTAGGTAATCAAATTCATGTAGCTACGGAAGGAGGAACAAATCAGGTCTTTGGATATCCGTAGCATTATTTCCTGCCGTACCAAGCGCCGGCGCTTCCTTTTTCTCCCTTGTAGAATGAATCTCAAAGAGCATGTACACGGATGTTCGGGCACGAAGCGTCCTCGTAGCAGACTCGAACGGACTGCCCGGACAAGCCGTCCTCTTAAAAAATCTTCAAATGAGATGAATTTTGACTAACGTTTGAATGAACTAGTTAGCAGGATCATGTAGAGCGCGGGGAAAGGGATGAGGGACACGAAGGGAGTAGACCACGTGGTGCCCATCTTGAATGGGGGAGTGCGGGGAATGCGTGTGTTGCAAGTGTGAGGGGACGGACGAGTGTAAAGGCTTTGGGGGTGAACCCGATGAAGAAGGTGATGAACAGCGACGGCTAGTCCAGGTCTTGGATCAAAGAGACGAGACAGCCTATCTTCCACTCCCTCAACACCTCCACCTTCAGTGAGTTTACAGTGGTCTAGTCCGCCTATGTTGTCAAAGTAGACTCTAGTTTCCCTCTTTAGAAGATGACCTTACACAGCTGCAGTGTCTCCACCGACCTTAATTTGGCAGCAGCGCTCGAGGAGGTGGGCCCATCCCTGGGTCCATGGTGGCCAGCGGTGGCCCCGATGCGGGACTGGTAGGTGGTAGTGGAGATGGCGGTGGTGGCGAGGGAGATGGGGAGGGAGAGGAAAAAGAAGAGAAAAGAAAAGAAGAGAGAAAAAGTAAAGGATGAAAATGCCTTTCGATCAATACTTTTTTTTAAAAATGATTTAAGCACTTTATGCCCTTATTTAAAATAATGTCCATTTCAAGTCCTTATTTGAAATTTTCCTGAAAAATTATAAAAAAATATAAATCTATTGTACGAATGCCGCCAATTCAAAATCTATCGTACATTCGTACGATAGATTTTGAATTGGCGGCATTCGTACAATAGATTTATATTTTTTTTTATAATTTTTCAGGAAAATTTCAAATAAGGACTTGAAATGGACATTATTTTAAATAAGGGCATAAAGTGCTTAAATCATTTTTAAAAAAAAGTATTGATCGAAAGGCATTTTCATCCTTTACTTTTTCTCTCTTTCTTTTCTTTTCTCTTCTTTTTCCTCTTCCCTCCCCATCTCCCTCGCCACCACCGCCATCTCCACTACCACCTACCAGTCCCGCATCCGGGCCACCGCTGGCCACCATGGACCCAGGGATGGGCCCACCTCCTCGAGCGCTGCTGCAAATTAAGGTCGGTGGAGACACTGCAGCTGTGTAAGGTCATCTTCTAAAGAGGGAAACTAGAGTCTACTTTGACAACATAGGCGGACTAGACCACTGTAAACTCACTGAAGGTGGAGGTGTTGAGGGAGTGGAAGATAGGCTGTCTCGTCTCTTTGATCCAAGACCTGGACTAGCCGTCGCTGTTCATCACTTCTTCATCGGGTTCACCCCCAAAGCCTTACACTCGTCCGTCCCCTCACACTTGCAACACACGCATTCCCCGCACTCCCCCATTCAAGATGGGCACCACGTGGTCTACTCCCTTCGTGTCCCTCATCCCTTTCCCGCGCTCTACATGATCCTGCTAACTAGTTCATTCAAACGTTAGTCAAATTCATCTCATTTGAAGATTTTTTAAGAGGACGGCTTGTCCGGGCAGTCCGTTCGAGTCTGCTACGAGGACGCTTCGTGCCCGAACATCCGTGTACATGCTCTTTGAGATTCATTCTACAAGGGAGAAAAGGAAGCGCCGGCGCTTGGTACGGCAGGAAATAATGCTACGGATATCCAAAGACCTGATTTGTTCCTCCTTCCGTAGCTACATGAATTTGATTACCTAACCTTTCCAAGCACTGAGATCCATGTGGCAAATCGAAGTAAAAAAGGACCTTAATTCAGCAAGGAAAATACCTTTCGATTAGGCCCTTCTTTAACACGACTTAAATATTTTAAATCTTTATTTAAAATGATACGCCCTTATTTGAGAAAACGATTTTTGTAATTTTTTCTAATGTTCTCTTAGGAAATGTAGACTAGCTACGCAATACACCCACGTCAACATAAATCGAGAGCGCCCAAAAATAAAAAATAAAAAAGGGGGCCATCAAAACAAAACAGGACGAAAAAAACGTGGAGATGGTGGCCAAGAATTTGGACTGAGTCAAGACCCAAAGCTCCAAAAGCAGTAGTCAAGGCTTGCCGCTGATTTGCTTGTCCCCCCCACCCCCCTCATCGCCCTTCCCTATCTCAAGATGACGTTGATGATGACGATGTTGATGGATTACCTAAAATAGAACCATGCCTAAAACACCTTCCAGATTCGCAAAAGGGACACGTGTCAAAACACCGACCTTTCTAATTTCTGTCCTCCCTCCCCTCGCTTTCCCCCTACTGAACAGGTCAAACAGTACACAATACCCACCCACGTAACGTTGACATGTCCACGTTCCGAACGCTAAAACTAAGAATCTCCACGGTGCGGTCTGTCAGTGTCTGCTGCTGATCTCGCCACTTGTCGTTCGGGCTTGTCGAGGCGAAGGAAGACGAGATGCGGACATCCTCACTTTCCTCCTCACTTCCTTCGGTTTATTACAGTTATGGCCAACCTCGTCCACGCGTTTCCGCGTGCGAGCCACCGCCGCCCAAGCCGCCCCCCGCCCTCTCTCGCAGTGCTTAGCGGTTAATTAACTGTCGCAACCGTGTTTTGAAAAGCCTCGCTTTGTCGGCTTTCGCGAGCTTTTGATGGATTTTCCGCGTGCGCAGTTTTTTTTTTTTTCAATTGTTTATTATTATTATTATTCCGATTGAGAACCTTTCTGAATAGTTTGTCATTAACGCTCGGACTCCATCGTCTCCAATATTAGTTTTCATCATATTCGGCCCCGCTCTGAAATATGTTCGATTCCCCGGCTTTATTGGATCGATAATCTCTTGACCGTATCGGGAATTATCACATACATCTCGCGGCTTATGCACCTATCGAATTTTACGTCGTAATTTAGTAATTGGGCATGTGGCCACTTCTTCAATGCGAGCAAATCCGAGTTTATCTTTGATTCGATACTGATTCTCAGCTCGAATGCACCTCGATTATCGATGACAGCCGACCGTCGAGTTAAGTTTGTGAGCAAAAAGAATCAAATAATATTAAATTTAGTTAAGAAGTGTAAAGCGGAAGAGATGCATTCTTGTATATTTCGATGCGTAGAAAAGGGTATAAGGAGAGCCTATTTACGATACGTTTTATTATAAGACTATCTAAGGAAATCAAATTAGATATGCATAATTAATATATATAAAGAAAAATTAGGGTTAATATCACGAAAATTTTTAAACTAGTACGCATGTGATAAATTTATCTCAATTATTTTTTTGACCACAAAAAATTTCAAACTAGCATGCTGGTGATAAATTTACCCTAAACTTTTTTGGTCATTAAAAACCTTAAACCGGTACAACTGTGATAAATCTATCCCAAATTATTTTTTTTTTATCACAAAAGGTACCAAATCGATACACATATGACAAGTTTACTATATGTTAGTTTCTATTAAATTGAGTTAAATACCACAAAAAATCTCAAATTTATAATCTTTAACTAACAGAGGATAATGAATACACTCGACAATTGTCACGTGCCATCTAACTCAGTAATTTGATGATAAATTTTAACGAAAATTAACGGAGGGTAAATTTGTCGCAATTGTATCAGTTTGAGATAAATTTGTCATACGTATAGTAGTTTGGAGTTTTTCATGATAAAAAATTAGTTTATGATAAATTTGTCATAAGTGTACCGGTTTGATATTTTTGTGGTATTGACCAAAAAAAATCCTAAATATCATTAAAAAAAAATCTGAAATATCTTGAATTAGCATAGTTCGAAGATTCAAATTACTCAAAACTCAGACTTAAGATCGTGCGAGCCGTGCTTTAGAAGGGCGACCTGTCCAAGTGGCGTCAAGATATGGGCTTGATGGCGACGTTTGACCTTTGACAGTTCCTCCCCCCTTCCTGTCTCCCCGTTCATTCCCTTTCTTTACTCGGTCAAACCCTAAGATTTTTTGGCAGCACACCACCCAATCCACTGGCCACGTCTCGACGCCCCCCACGCCCACACGTGTGGCACACTGAATCGCACGGCTGGCAAATCACAGCTGGTTACACTCCAAGTCCCGGTCGCTGAGATACTTCTACTATGGTGACGTGACACTTTTCTGCGTCTTCTCCGTAGGAAGGTACTGACTCCAGTCTGTATCCTCTCAATCCCGTGTCCATGTCCACTTCCCCAACAATCCCCAAGCTTCAGATATAAGAACCCACCCCCTCACTCCCGAATTCATCACCGGTCCAACACTCCTGCAGCTTCATCTCATAGATAGCACGAGCTCATTTTCCCACTTCACTCACTCCACAGTCCACAGCTATCGCACTAGCCCAGTGCAGTCGTCCTCCAATGGACCCCTTCTCTTCCTTTTCCGATCCCAACTCCTACCGCTTCGACTTCGCCGAGTCGTCCTCCTCGTCCCCGCTGTCCGACGGCAGGAGCGCGGCGTTCGGGAACTTCTCCGACGAGGAGGTGCTCCTCGCGTCGCATCACCCGAAGAAGCGCGCCGGGAGGAAGAAGTTCAAGGAGACGCGCCACCCCGTGTATCGCGGGGTGCGGCGGCGCAACTCGGGCAAGTGGGTCTGTGAGGCCCGTGAGCCCAACAAGAAGTCGAGGATCTGGCTCGGCACGTTCCCCACCGCGGAGATGGCCGCGAGGGCGCACGATGTGGCGGCGCTAGCGCTGAGGGGCCGGTCCGCCTGCCTCAACTTCGCGGACTCCGCATGGCGGCTGCCCGTGCCGGCGTCAGCGGACGCCAAGGACATACAGAAGGCGGCAGCCAAGGCCGCAGAGGAGTTCCGGCCGGCGGAGTCTGAGGACTTGATGTCGGGGGACGAGAAGAAGTTGCGTTCGGAAGAGGGAGTGCTACATGACGAGGAGGACATCTTCGGGATGCCAGGGTTGCTTGCGAATATGGCGGAAGGGATGCTCTTGCCTCCACCACAATGCGGCGGAGATGGTTACGGCGGAGAGGACGACGGGAATTTGGACGCGTACATGTCATTATGGAGCTTCTCCATCTAATCATTTCTCGATTTCACTTGTAGTGTTTTTCGTTGTTAGGGACGACTTTGATGCCGTGCTTATAAGTTTTTAATGGAGTGCGGATGAAAGGCGAAGGTGTGCGTGTGTACATTTATATATTTTCTTTGGTCAGAAAGAGAGAGAAGATATTTTAGGAAGCCATTTCGGGGCGCGGCAGCTCCAATAAAGCGGAAAGGAGAGCGAAGCGAAGAAGGGAAGTAGGCTGCGTTCGCAGCAACGTGGGGTGTTTGCACATAGTTAATAAAGAAACTGTCGAGTCACTATGATTTTGAGAGAAGTCGTTCTCGGACTTATAGACAATTGATCTTCGAACGTGTCATGCACAAGGCAAAAGCGTACCCCACCAAATTCGTATGGGTCCTTGAGGGTTCAGGTCCTTTTTGCTCTCGGCTAAATTCTAGAGGAGTCCAGCAAAGGCGTAGGGGCCCATTACGAGGGCTCGCAGAACGACCCCGTTCCGTGCAAAATTGATCTCGATGCTTCGCAATGAGCACATAGGAAAAAGCCGCAGAACCTCATAGACATGGAGCAGTCTCGTGCAGTAATGGCAGCCGGAATATACTCTCACGAAAAGGCAGTGAGAAGCATCATCAAATAGAAAGGGACATGGGTTCGGCTCTTTGGGCAGGAAAGGAAATGAATAAACCAAAGAGACACGAAATGATCGATACAGCACATTCCGAGTTCTCCATATGATCAGGCTTGTACCCTCTAGTTTTTGAATACAACTCAAACTAGATTCACTCGCATAGCTAGTCACCCTAATCTCATCGGTAGTCGGGGCCACAAAGCCCAGAGCCCAAAAAGAGCGTGGTCTGATCACGCAAGCCTTAAAAATGGTAGTTGCCGTCTTCGTCTTCGGAGATGCGGGGCATCTTCCCTGCTCACTACTCTATCTACTACTATTCACACGAGGCAAAAGAAACAAAGAAACGACGACACTGTTATAAGCTGGCAATGAGTCTTCTTGGGGCATCGGTGTTCACCTAAAGCAGCAACAGTTATGGCAATGAATAATAACACAACGATCCAACAGGTTAACACAAGCCAGGATCCATGGATCCTGGAAGTCCACCTGACAACATTTTTAATGGGGAACGTGCTGAACCATTCACCCGAACCATTCACCCGATGCTCATCCACAACTCACCATATATTTCTGCAACAAAGGCCGTCTCCACAATATGCCTCAACTTCAGGGCGATCAGTTTCTTTACTTTCACATAACTTCGGAGTCTCAAAATACTCTTTATATGAAACTTTTCTGACCAACGTGACACTCAGTCTGGACCAACTAAGAAGTTTTCTTAGCAAAAACCCGAGAAGCAATGAGAAGTTATGATTACACGAGGATACTGCTGATCCTGTAGAAATTGATTTAAAAAAAAAAAAAAGCCGGAAATGACCCCCCTGAGGAAAACAAGCATTTCATGTACAGCAAAGCATATACACCATCAGATAAGAGGGAAATCCAATGAAACAATTGGCTAGCGCAATCCATGTAACTGACGCAATCTGCCATCTGATTAGTGCATGCATCTTACGTCAAAGTCTACTTCACCTTCTTTAGGAGAGTTGTTGTCCTCAACTCAGCATCATCTCTAATGAAGCTCCACCAAAGGTAAGAAAGAGGAATGGTGGCGGCGTGCCACAGAGCATGAGCATCCACAAAACCCATATAAGGGGGAAAGTCGTATATTTCCAAAAGCATGGCCAAACCTCCACCCACTACTACTACCCACAACTTCCAACGTGAAGGATGGTGGGTAAAACCCGCCCAAATTGCCCATATAAGAAGTTGAGTAATTCCCATGACCATGCAGACCTTCATGTTCCAACCTGCAAAATCATCAATTGGATCACTTCCATTTCCCAGATTTAATACTCGCTGTGCCCTGCGTGATGGTACTAGAAATCCTATTTCAAATGATGCCATGAATAAGATCACTCGTCAGAATGTCTTCGCTGCTGGACTCGACCCACTGTCAAACTGAGCATGAGACTATCTATGCAAGTGACCAATCTTGGCCCAGGCAAGAAATGCAGTTTATTTAGTTTCCTGGTCTAAGTTCAATATGAATTACAGTTTATAGACCCATGGCAGTGGCAGGCTTCACCAGTCTAATGAGCAGGTGTGATTGAGAAAAATATGGTATTTCAATAATCCGTGCGTTGGATGTCACATATGAATGTACTTTGGGCCCCATACAACCACGGTTATTGATAATTCAAAACCTTCAATGTAATATGTGATAAAGAGAGGAGATTGGAACTTATAGAGAAAGTTATTTACCATAATCGAATTGGTAAAAGTTCAGATACAGGATATGAGTTGTCACAAATGCAACAAGTGGGGCAGAAAACATGACCCTGGAAGCCTCGTCCCTTACGTTCAAAGCTCTCAGTAAAGCCAAAATGAGGGAAAATCCAAGCGATGCCACGGCAGAGGAGTAGTCCAGCCTTTCAGTCCACTCCACATCTCTAGTCAAAGGCACATGTTAGCTGAGCCAATTCACAGAAAACAATTACACCATACTTGCAATATGTCCTTGGAAGGGACATCGATTGGATAGGCATAGTCAAGTCCAACAAGAGGTCTCAATGTCAACAATTCATCAGAGAATATCATATACCAAGATATCATTTGCACCAGCTTGTTCTTCTTTTACATCTTGTGCCTTCCTCACATGAAGTAAGTGGAAGAGCATTATATAGCCAGCAGTTTTGGTCATGATAAGGTGAAAGATAACAGTAAAATTAGAAAGCTCGTACCTAGTATCTAGTAGCGATACTAGTATCCTTTAAAAAGTGAAGGAGAAATTATACTAGTTACGAGAAGAAATATTCCAAGGTTGTCTTAATTTTGACAAAATTAAAAGTGCATTCCGCTTTTAGGGTAAGAGCACCAGAGCTGTGAATAAAGAAGCTTTTTGGAGCCGG
>JAGVVM010003930.1:0-41862 GCA_019149425.1 Psidium friedrichsthalianum
AATTAAGATACGGACGTGCAAGGCATCCCCTTCGTGCTGCTTGAAGGAGATTCTCGTCTTTCACCTCGTGTAGGACACTGGGTCCTGTTTCTATTGTGTGCAACCTCTGAATATCAATGCTCGTGCACCTTACAAGGAGTGGTGTGCGCAGTTGTAAGCCGTGGCCTGCATGGCGATAATACTTCATTCGAGAACTACCACTTTCTTTTTGTTCAATATTTCAAGCACCAGAATCATAAGATTCACATAGGCCCTTGGTACGCTAACACAATTCAAAGACGCAGGAACAAAATGAAGGAATTGTGTGAAAACTTGTTACCAGGTAGAGATAGATCAAGGAGGACGAAGTAGGCGAGTGGAGTGCAACGAATCGATTTGAAAGCGAGCCAAAGATTAAGCAGCCATATGCATACATGTTCATCATTGAGCCTGTGTGACATCCATTCTTCTTCTTCTTCTCTTCTTCGTTGCTTCTTCTTCTTCTTCAATCGGTCGCTACTGCCGACGGGCAAATTCCAGCGGGTCTCAATACCAAACACCACTTGATTCTGTCCAGAAGTATGGACGACCTTATTGAATTTTCTTCCAAGAATTACCCACGTACAACACTACGCACGCGCTTTCTCTCTTCCGTTGAAAAATGCACAAAGGGATCGAAACTAAGCCACACAATTTAAGATTTATTATCCTTCGTGAAAACAACTCCACACGAGCAACCGAGAGGGTCAACGACTAGGCGTAGGAGTGGAGAACCAAAATATTACGGAGAATCTTTACCGAAGAAAGATCAAGGCTAGATAGGTGTTTGATCTCCAAAATAGAAAGACTACGGCAGCAGACTCCTTGCTGCCAAAATGGATTCTGCGAGTGCGTAGTTCTATTATTACGGCAAGCAAACGAAAGCGTGGGCCATCGCTTTTATTTTAACATTTTTCACCAATTCTATTTACTGTTCGCTATTCCTATTTATTTCCAGAAAACAACAGAGTGGCTGCACGAGTAAGGTACAAAAAAAAATAAAAAAAAAAACCAAAACGAACATAAGGGGGGGGAACAAAGAGCACGAACTACGAGCCCCATCATCATCCCATCATCATCGTCATCAAGAAGTCAAACAATGGGTGTGAAACGAAATCAACGACTCGTTTTATTTGCCCGTTGAACCGGAAGATGAATCATAGACGTGGGCATTTATCAAATATCAACTGGAATTATTGAAATGGTTCAGCAGAACCATAAATAAATGTAATCACTACATACCCAGATAACTAGCGGCGAACTTGGACCAAAAAAAAAAAAAAAATCTTTTCGACGTGCAGACGAAGTAACCGGAACCAAGTGACGGACACAAACCGGACCGAGAAGCGAGAACTTCAAGAGGAAGGCGACAGCCAACGAAGCAACTCTCGAGGGCGAAACAGAACGAAGCGGGGAGAGAGAGAGAGAGAGAGAGCGTGCCTGCATTTTGAACCTTGGTGAGTTTGACCCGCAGCTGGGCTCCACGCGTCGACAACGTGTCAGATTCGTGTCCGCCGATGATTACGTGGATAACATAAATAAACTTAATACCATGGAGTGCGATCAGATAAGCAGTCGCGTCAAGACTATTGATTTGTCCGAGCCATCGTCGGCCGTCGGATCCATTGTGAGGTGCTCCAATCGGGTCGTTGAATCCCCCGGCGTCCGTCTGATCGAGATCAAAGCGGCTTCTGTGCGGCCCCACAAACAAATGTGGCTGGAAAGAAAGGACTGAAAATCAATGGATGAGATGGCATATTCACTTATTCAGTGCCCCCACCCCCCAAAGTGGAAAACACAGAGGGGAGCAAAATCGCAAAGGTAAAAGAAAGAGCAAAGGAACGGGGTATATTCTTTACCTGGCCCTCAGTTGATCTCGATCCAGAACGGACTTTCGGAAACAGTTCGATGGAAGTTGACATTGGCCAGTGGACGTTCATTATAATATTCCCGTTGCAATAGTCGGCTGAAATAATAGAAATTTCATCAGTGACCACTCTTCTCAAAATGATAAAAGGAGATAAGAGGTTCGAATCCTCACCTTTGAAAGAAGTGGGGTGTGGGGCGTGAAGAGGGAGCGGCACATAACACACATAGTGTGGCCTCGCTTTCACTTGATCTTGCGCCTTATCACTCTCCACTCTTACTTCAATTGGGTACAAGTCTTTCTAAATTGGATTAAATATGAAAGTGATTTGTAAATATGGATCGAGTCAGTTTATGCGTCGCATATGAATTTGATTGAGTATGGATCAATATGTTACATTGCAATAAATAGATCATAAAAAAAATCAAATGGATTTTTTTTGGGTCGAATTATTTATGATCCAATCCACCCATTCGATGGATCTACATGAGATCTGCGGGAGTTTTCTAGGAACTCTAGGGAGTGGGGCCATGCCCATGTCCTCAATTAAACATTAAAAATTCTGTCTCTCCAAAAGGGAGGTTAGTTTGGCTCCGACAAACATCCATCTGGGTTGCTTTGCCAGGAGGAATGCGATAAAAATAGGGAGTTATTTATGTCATGCTAGCTAAAACATGAAAATGGGAAGGTCGACTTATTATTGATCACATTAAGAGAGAGTAGCTTGCAACACTACTACTCTGGCAACCGATTCCCGCTTTTTACTAACTCCTCCAATTCTTTTTTTTTTTTTTTTGTTATTTTTAAAAGATGTATATTTTTTAAGTGCATGGTACAAGAAAACGTTTGATCTCGACATAAAAAAAGGCATATTTGGAGTCACATTGCAATGCACTTGATTATCTGATGCACATGCTTTATTTATTTCGATCCCGAATTATTAAAGCATATTCAAATTAAATGTGTTGATATCGAAATCGTAATTGATGATCGTATGTTAATATTGCGTCTTTCCAGGTCATTTATGCATTGCCAAGCTCATCGGGTAAGAGGGTAAAGTGAATTTTATTTATTTATGAAATTTAGGTTACAAGCTATCTACATTCTTTAAACAAATTATGTAATTAGTCATCTAAATTTCTAGCCAATACAAGATCAGATAAGATATGATATGAAATCCCTGAATTCTACTATATCATATCATTTTGTATGGTGAATTGTAATAATAAGATGGATATTTTTCGCATGCTATTTTGTCTATTGTTTGGTATGGTCAGCATATCAGTGTAAATGAACCTAAAAGTTGAACAAACGAAAATGATAGAATCTCTCATTACACTCTTTCCTGCTTCATTTTTATTGCTTATTTTTATTTTTTTTTCCTTCTCTCTTTTTTTTTTAATTCTTTTTTCCCCTTCCCTCATTCTCAAATAAAAGTTTATTGAATAGTGAACTATACTAATATTCCTAAAATACTAAAATACCTAAAATATCTAATAAATATAGATAGATGCTATATACATATTGAATTTACATTATAGAGATAGAAAAAATTCCAATATATAAATAAAAAAGGGTTAATACCACCACGAAAAACCCTAAACTGGTACGCCTGTGACAAATTTACCCCAATTAAATTTTGACCATGAAAACCCCAAGCTGGTACACTTGTGACAATTTACCCTCCGTTAACTTCCGTCAAATTTCCACCGTTAAATTTGCTGACGTGGATGACACTTGTCCTTGGTACGCTGATGTGGACATAGTCTACCTGGAAATCTCATATGATTGATACCGCGAAAAACCTCTCAAACTGGTACATTTGTGACAAATTTACCCTAAATTGGTACATTAGTGACAAATTTACCCCAAACTGGTATATTTTTGACAATTTTACCCTAAACTAAATACACTATGTGACAAATTTACCCTTGCACTTTTCTATCCTTTTGCGAATTTTTTTTTTTATTTCTTTGGGAAATAACATGCTGAATGTTTTTTGGGGGCATATTGATTGCTTTCAAGTGCACCTAGTGTTTGAAAAATAAAAAAAGTGCAACAAGTGTGATTATCATCCTTAAAATTTACCTTCAAACGAAGGTAATTTATCTCATATCATCCCGTGCAAGCTTTGCGACATTAACTTTAAACGAAGGTAATTTATCTCATATCATCTTGTGCAAGCTTTGCGACTGTAAACTTTAAACGAAGGTAATTTATCTCATATCATCCCGTGCAAACTTTGCAACTTTAAACTTTAAACGAAGGTAAATTTTAAAGGATGATACACACTTTGTTGCACTTTTTTATTTGTCAAACACTTAGGTGCACTTGAAAGCAATCAATATGATATGCCCAAAAAAAGACATTCAGCATGTATTTTGCCAAAGAAATAAAAAAAAAACGCCAAAGGATAGAAAAGTGCAGGGGTAAATTTGTCACATAGTGTATTATTAGTTTAGGGTAAAATTGTCAAAAATGTACCCGTTGGGGGTAAATTTGTCACAAATGTACCAGTTTGAGGTTTTTTCGTGGTATCAATCATATGAGATTCCACGTAGACTATGTCCACATCAGCGTACCAAGGCACAAGTGTCATCCACGTCAGCAAATTTAACGGTGAAATTTGACGGAAGTTAACGGAGGGTAAATTTGTGCACAAGTGTACCAGTTTTTGGGGTTTTCATGGTCAAAAAATTAATTTGGGGTAAATTTTGTCACAGGCGTACCAGTTTAGGTTTTTTCGTGGTATTAACCCAATAAAAAAAGGAATAAGTATTAATGAAATTGTTGTTATTTTGAACTATTTCTATTTGAAATAAAATAATATTCATAATATAGTATTGATATAATTTTATTAATATAAGAACCTTGTTATTCGTGAAAAAAATAACTTGTACATTATGAATATCGGAGATCCTATCCACCTTTATCCCACCTCGCTATAGGATAATTTATCTGGGATATATCTCTCTTATATCCCACTCTATTCTGTCATGGGCAGGTACCATACACAAGATATGATAAATTTTTATCTTATTTTGAATTTTATCCAACTAAATTTTTCTGAAAAAAATAAAAAAAAAAATATAAATTCACTACATATCTATTGTTTTTCTCATTCATTGGATATGTAAGTGAAAAGACGTTCATGATACAAAAATTCGACCGAGATAATTATACGCACTATCGTACTCAAAATTTTATTACTAATAACAACAATTCTCGATTAGGAAAGGTTAGTAGTTTTAACAGAGTTAGCGACTCCTTACGACCCGTGGCTTTCAAGTCGGTCATAACACTCAAGATGACTAATGCGTAAATGACGCGTCATGTATGAAGTAGTCGCTTTCACATATGTGTTAAAATTAAGTACAGAAAAAGTCATTGAGATTCTCAAGTGGAATGTGAATTTTATTTAAATTTTTTCAAAAAAAATAAAAATGAAAAAGAGAGAGAGAAAATGCATAATTTTTCTTCAAATTGCGGTAATCTCATACTTCGACATTGGCCGTGTCACGTGGAAGACCAACGTTCACGTCGGTTATATCCTGCTAAATCGAAAGTATATGATTGAATTGATATCCAACAATAAATTTTATAATTTTTTTTTGTGTAATTATCCGAGTTTATTTAATCCTGTTCCATGATTTATCTCAAGTGAAGTGAGCGGTCCTTCCCAGAAATACATTATTCGTTCTTTCTTTCCTGAGCTGGGGGTGAACTGCCCTTTTTACTTACTAGTTTATCTACCCATCGGACTCGGCCCCACCATGAATAAATCGGATTACGTACTCATCTAAACCTCCCCCTATATGAATTTTTTGTTCGTAGGGCCGCCTAATGCAACAACGACACATAGGATCGCACGCTTTTCGTCCAATAAAGCGTCTGGTCTAGAAAGATCTCTCATTATGGATTAGATGGAGGAGGGTCCCGGCAAAGATGCATTCTTCAAAGACGACTCTGGGAAATAATGCAATTTTCGAGCACCGTAGCGGTGGATCGGCAACTTGGACCGGCCTTTATTTGACATCCGAAAACGTGTGATTTACGAGACCGATAACATAATTGGCTTGTCTTTGTCGCATGGGGGCCTTTCCGACCCCCCCAGCCGACGCTATCTGAAACGGCAATAATATGGAGAAAACGTGGTCTATCAACTCCTATTCGATGCGTAATATAATCCGTGAAATTTTAATTTGTTCAAATTTAATCAAAAAATTTAGCTCAATATGTAATGACGTTAACTGAACTTTTAACTTGCGCAATATAATCCTTGGGCTTTTAGTGCATGTTCAATTTAATCCATAAACTAGATGAAAAATGTTTAAGTTATCATTGAATTTGAATTAACGGAAGGATACATTAAATACTTTTCTATAGTATATGGATTAGATTGAACATGTATCAAAAGTTTAGGGATGACATTGAACAAGTTTAAAAGTTCTCGGACGAATATCGCACATTATGTCGAAGTTAAGAGACTGCACTAAACAAATTAAAATTTCAGGGACGGCGTTAACACATCGCGCCAAAATTTAAGAACTATTTCTTCTATTACGCCATTATTTATGCGGAGGGAATCATCTTTTTTGCCTAAATTTATTTTCATGAACGTAACATAAACGTGTTCGTGATCAATTATATTGTTTTTTGCTTTTAACGTTCAAAATATGGTTTTTCGTTTTCTCGAAATTTTGAGCACGTCAAGTATTTTATCTAGTTTTGGAGCGTCTTGATCTAGCGGAGACACCGGGCTGTTGAGAAATGAAGCAAGAGGGGAAGATGTACCATCACCGACCGATTAGGTGGACCGGGCATGATCGGTCACTGTGCGAGCCAGACACGCCCATCTAATGTAACGTAATGCGTCCGCGTCTAAAGGGAAGGTGGGATTAATCGAGATCGATGTGCTCAATTTCAAATTGGAATTGGTCTTTTGATTTTGACGTCCATCCAAATTGGAGCCCGCGATGGGGGCTCGTTGGACCCCTCGATCGCTCGGGATGAGAAAGGTTTCTCCTCCCCCCATAAGTCCCAATATCAAAATCGCTCCACCACGTCTCGACGGCGGTGATGGGACTTTACGTAAGCTTCGTTGATTCGCGAAAAATGAATAATTTAAAAAATATATTCTAAAAGATGATTGCTTCGATTTTTTTTGCATTAGGTAATTAATGAAAATATTTTCATTACCAATGATAGTTCATGTCTGAATATTTTCCGCGAACGTTGAAAATGTCTTTCATCCATTCACTTTTGCAAGTGATACAAGCGTATTTATTTTTTGCTGGACGAATGGAGCGGTAATGTCATGTTTTTGTTTTGAGTAAGAGTTAATTAATCAACACGGATGACCTAATAAGCAAGTGATTAGAAGCATTTTATCACCACGGAATGTTTGATAGCTAATTTACTCGATGGATAGCGTTGGAATCTATATATAAAATAAAAGATTTGTAGCCCATCTTAATTGCACCGCATTAATCATCAATTGTTACTTATTTCTTGATAGGAAACTGTCCGCTTAACATTATTACAGTACTGTGAGTTGTTTTAACCACAGTTCTCCCGATCAATGAGTGTTTTATACAAAAAATAGGGTAATAATGTGTGAATATCCGATTGAAGTTATCGCTCCGACAGTACGTCAAGAAAAATATTTCCCTTCATGCTTAAGCTAATTAATTTAATTTGAAGAAAACATAAATTCTTATGATAATAAAAAAAACTTACGTGATGTCATCAGGTCATCATCACTGCAAAACAGATGCATAATACATAGAAATTAACAGATACTGTAATATCAACAAAAAAATGGGCCATTAAGCATGTTACTTGATGAATTTGCACAATACTAAGGTGAGCATGGTTTCAGGTTTCAAAACTGAGAATAGGTTTCCGATGAGTGGGTTCCTGAAACTTAAAATCTGCAACAAATATTTTTGTGTTTTTTTGGCGTATGCCTTTGCACGATCATTCGGTAATCCATGGCGTTCAATGATTATGCAATATTGAACCACTAACTTAAGCTTTTTTTCTTGAGATACTTATGAGTGAGACTTTTACCTTTTGTTGATATTTCACATTATTGTGTATCTAATTAATGAATTTGGTCAGCGAATTGCGGTAGTAAGTGGTGATTAAAGGTAATAATTCACCGTTTTAGGTTCTCGGTTAGGTTTTGATTCGGTTCCTCAGTTCGATTTTCTCCCTTTTTTTTTGCTATTGCTCCATATCTTCACCCTTCACAACAGCACAGAGACTAGACAAAGTAGGAGAATCCCCACAAGTAGGGTGAGGCGGTTCCAGGTTCCGTACAGGTTTTTTACCTGGAACCTGGAATCTACCCGTCTATACAGGTTCCTCATTTTGGGTGGAACCTGGAACCTACCCTGCCACATATCTTGGAATCTAAACCTACCCTGTTACAGTTCCAGGATCGGTTCAAAGTTCCATATGTATTTTTTAGTTTGAACGATTACAGTGGAATCATCACATTTAATACTACATCGACTGCTAAATTTACTAACCATAACTCATATTTAGAGACGAAAAATATGATCATTAACACGTAAAAGTTTTAAATGATAAAGTGGTTTCCGAATTTACACACTTAACAATTGGATATTTGGAATACCAAGGATGACGCAAAGACCATATACTAGAAAAACATATAAAACTTCTCCAAGGTCCCAGGTTGTCACCTATCTAGAACTGGAACCTACCCGTCAGAATAGATCCCTAATTTTTTAGACCTCAAACCTACCTTCTACCTTGGAACCTGGAACCGATCGGTTCATTGGTTCGGTTTCTTCAGGTTTCAGATTCTACCTGAAAGCATGCTCACCCTACCCACAAGTTTTGAGAGAGATACCCGTCAAACAGAACCCAAACCACATCACAACGATAACGATGTCAGACAGGATTGCGAGAGAAGGCATGGAGAAAACCCTGATAATCAGTGGAGACAAAGCGGGGGGGAAAGCCTCTTGGTGATCATTTAATTGTACCTTTCACAAACAGAGAGAGAGAAACGAACGACGCCACGATCTCTCAGACAGGAATGTCCACACCTCTTCTCCAACGAGGGAACGCGGGTTTGATCGAAATCTGATGTGAGCACTTGTAACCTCTCTAGATTGACGCATCTTGCATGGAAGTGGAGGCCTCGTTCCGAACGAAGAGAGAGAGAGATGGAGAGTACAAAAACTAGGCGAATGGAGACGAGAGGTCTTACCTAATTTAGGGTTTTTAGTTTTTCTAGAAGCCATTCGTAAATAGAAGGGACATTTGAGTGATTCAGTAACTGAACCGATCTTAACTGAATCGGAAGACAATTTTTGGGTATTTCATTAGTTGACTGAAAATCGTGAGACGAAAACTCTCTCGCTGCATCGGATACTTAAGTTGTAAAACGCAAGGTATGCTCCATTGCAATGACATACACTTTCCGATCAATAATTCAAATATGTTCTGAGCTTTTTTTTTTTTTTGTTGCAATTTGTTGTCGTTTGTAGTAAGATTCGTTTCCTTTGATGGTGTCTAGCAAATTTGTTCTTGTTTTCCTGACATGTGAATGTTTTTCATCGTAATTAGTCTTGAAAAACTATTTTCAAGCGTATGGTTCAATGGCTCTCGCATCTTTCTGTCCCAATGAAATTTGTTTCTGAACCATAGATGGAACTGTCTCGTCGAGACTAGACAGTTTGATTGGTCGACTGTCACCGAGGGACGCCATATGGGGCGTTCACGCGCCTCCGAGCTACAACGGGGGCATAGCCGCTCGATGCCGCAACGATACGTCACCTTTACGTGTATTTCGTCGCAATATAAATTTGGTTTTGAATACAATTGGACTCATCCCTTTGGTACGAGCGAGTTGTGAGGGGTGGTGCGTCACTGGAGAATGTCGGAAAAAGTCACACACGCGCTGGAGGAGGCTGCTATAGTTGGGCTTCACGCGCCACACGTGCGACAATTGTCCGTCTACTGATATATGTGTTTAGAGTTTATAATTATGTGTAAAACCCATATACAAGTATTTTTGTGGGGCATATTTTTGAATATTTTTAGCTGTTTTCTTTCAAATACAAAAATATCTTACATGTAAATTACCACTAAAGCATAGTGTAGATAATTGGTTCGTTGATAGCAAGTGTAAATTTTAACATGCTTTCTATTTATATTATGTATTCCACAATTCGACTGTAATTGATATATGTAATGATTGTATATATCTTGCATAAAAAAAAAAAAAAAAAAAAAATATATACATGTTTATTCGAGCGAGAAGTTTTTTAAAAAAATTATAACTTTAATAATTCAATTTTGATAACTAATTATATCAATGCTAATATCAAATTAGGCTTCTTAGATGATGACTGAAAACTTAGGGGAAAATTACCAATTCAGTCCTAAACCTCATTGCAATTGTGGTGCGTTTTGCTCATTCCTAAACTTTTTTTTTTTGCCATCAGTCCTACGAACCTTTTGTAGATTGTTCTATTTTAGTCCATCCGGTGAGTTTTGGCCGGCCGGCGCTGACGTGGACGCCGGCCGGCCGGCGATATAAATATTTTAAATAATTTTTTGATTTTTTTATTTTTATTTTTATTTTTATTTTTTATTTTTTATTTTTTGTTTTTTTGTTTTTTGTTTTTTTGTTTTTGTTTTTTGTTTTTTTTGTTTTTTGTTTTTTGGGGGGCGTTTGTCTCCCTCGCCGCTGCGCCGAGCCGTGCATCCGCCGTCGAGGCCAAGCCTCCCCGGCCATGGCGGGGCTCGGCCTCGCCGTCGCTGGGCGAGCGACGCCGGCGAAGGCGATGCCGAGCCCGCCATCGCCGCGGGGCTCGACCTCGCCTTCGCCGGCGTCGCCTCGCCCAGCGACGGCTAGGCCTCGAGAACGAGGCGGCGAGGCCGAGGTGAGCCCCTCCCATCGCCGGCCTCGTCTCGAGCTCGTCGTCGGCCTCACCTCGCTCCATGCCTCGCCCCTCGCCTCGCCTGCCTTCCCTCGCCTTCGCCGCCTCGCTCGAGCCTGGCCGTCGCTGGGTGAGGCGAACGCCGGGCGAAGGCAGGCCGAGCCCCGCCAGGCCTGGCAGGCTCGGCCTCACCTAATCGCCGGCGTCGCCTCGCCCAGCGACGGCTAGTGCCGAGCCCCGCCATGGCCGGGGGAGGGCTCGTCCTCGCCGGTCGTGCGTCCGGCCGGCGACGGCTGAGGGAGATAAAAGACAAAAATAAAAAATAAAAAATAAAAATAAAAAAATAAAAAAAATTCAAAAATTATTAAAATATTATATCGCCGCCGGCCGCGTCCACGTCAGACGGCCGGGGCCAAAGACTCACCAGATGGATAAAATGGAACAATTACAAAAGGTTTAGGACTTGAGTTGGTCAAAAAAAAAAGTTTATAGGACTGAAACGGCACAATTGTAATAGGTTTTAGGACTGAATTGTGATTTTCCCGAAAACTTAGTGGGGACTTTCGAATCTAAAATCTTATGTGAAATTATTCATTAATGTAAGTAGTGTATGTAACATAAAATGCATAATGCTAGGGCATTAATCATTCATGAATACATGTTTAAAGAACTTCGTATTCAATATATAATTGCTACACATCTAAAAATATATTGTTTGAGCTCACAAAGGAGGAAAAAGGAGAAAAATTGGAATGGTAAAAATTATGAAATCTGAAATATGAAGCTCTAGTAATTTGTTGGAAGCAAAAGAAGCACTGGAAACTCTTAACCTAGTTATGAAAGAACCTAATTATGAAAATACTGCACATTATAGAATTGATAAAGAATTATTTTCTGCTAGAAAGAAAAAAGGACTCTACTGCTCGCATTACGTTATTGAGTAGTATGGAAAATGATATCATGTGGGATTTCAAGGATTTTGAATATCCAAAGTCATGTGAAAAGCATTAAAAGTCTAATTGGATCGGATGTCAGTTACAAAACTAAGATATCTCTCCATAAGGCTTGACATTTATAAGATGTCTCATGGACAAAATAAGATGTAACATTTGAGGTGTATGTCAAACATGATAAGTGAACTGAAAGATGTTAGTCACATTATGACCAATAGGCGACAAGTGCACGTGGTAATCTGTACTCTGCCTCCTAGTTAGGAGTATATGAAAATCCACTTGACTCGCAATGAAAATATGAAGTCTTTTTGAGACTACTACATACCATTTTGAGCTAGAGGAAGACCGTCTTTTGTAGCTAATTCAAAAGCCAACATTTATTTTGCTAGAGCGTAAGCATCATGATGGGTTCAAGAACAAGGGAGCAAATCCTTTAAGAAAGAAATCGAAGTTTAACCAACATAGGAAAAGAAACCGTCCTCTCAAAGACATGTCAAAAGTGAAATGTTTCAACTGTAGTAAGAAGGGTTACTTTGCTCGCGACTATCATAATTCTAGAAACACTTGGTACACTTGAGAGTGTTACTTATATTTTCAGATAGTTTTTTTCTACCCGACTCTCATCACAATTTGACTATAATTGATACATGTAAATAACCGGGTTTGTTGATTGCTTATCATCCGCATTTTCATTGACGATACCACCATCCTTAATTTGAAAGCGATATTATCTGCGTTTGAGCCGATGCAGCCGGAGGCATCATTTAGCTCCCTCTGAATCTCAATGTCCAGACGCCTACCTTTCCCTTTCCTGGGTATCCACGATTGTAGAACTCCACTTCCCGTTTGTTGAATCCATACTGCAGTCTCTTTCTGCCCATCAACATCTATAGGTTCAAACTTGTCGCCACTTTAGCAGATTTCTCCAACGACACAGACGAGAAGGAATCTTTGTCTGTTGCGTCAGTTGCAAAAGACTCTCTCTTACACTCCTCAGTTAATTGTTCAGCATCGGGTTGATGCCCATCCTCCTGTCTCAGACAACATCATGGTTCAGATGAAGAGGCTAGAAAAAACAACAGAAGAAACACATTTACTGCAATTTATCTTTCGTTCATTTTTTAGGGGAGGACGAGGACGAGGAAAATGGGAGGCAGCTATTTAGGCTACGCCGCAACTCCCGGTTGGAAACATTGCGCTTTTCGCACCCACACACATCCAGAAGGAAACCCACTGTGCCTGTGTGAGGGCTGAAGCTTAGGTTACCTCCGAAGATGGGGTTACCCGGACGTAGATATGCTACCATCACCGAAATACCATGGGCATGACTTGGACTCTTAAGAATTCAGCAATGAGATTAAGCACGTTGACTGCCGGAGTTTACTGCCAATTCTCTTCCTTTTCAGCAACAAAATAACTAAAGAACCTTACCTTTCCATTGCCTTCAACAATAGTTATTGCGACATGCAGCCTTCCCATTTTAACATTCTCTAGAGGCACCCATGAATCGTGTCTCTGTCCATCTCTGAAATCATTGATATTCATAGAACAGGTCCTGCAGATAAAATAAAGAAAGTCAATAAAAAGCCAACATGCAAATACTCACTCTGACATATTTCCAGGCAGTTCATAGTTGCAGAAAGAGGTTGAAATGCTAAAATTCCTTTGTTAAAATTGTAAAAAAAAAAAAAAAATTGGTTGAATAAAATTGTTAAATTTAATAGCTTAATAACGATGGGGAAAAAACAATCAACAAAAGAAATAGAGACATAGACACCATAAACATTCTTTGGAAAGAGAGAATAAAGTAGGCAGGAATAAAAGAAAGCTACTTTAGCTTCTAGAGTCTGAAAACAAACCCAAGGGCATCATCAAAAAAAGGGTCTGTGTCATGAACTTCAAAATTCAGAATATTAGGTGACTCCCATGTTATGATAGGAATCCTGAACTCCTCAAGCCATTTCGGAGCCAATGTCTTTTTCTGTATCTCCGTCTTGAATCTGTAAGCCCCCATCTGCCCTTTCACGTATGGATCAGCCAAACCTGCAGAATTGATAGGCCAGATGATTCAAAGCATTGCAAATGATATTATTAGAAAATATGAGTGATGAGAAGCTGAGCAGGGAGCAGAGGTTAAAAAGAGTGTGGAAGACAAACCATTCAGATCCGATGGTTTCATTTCAGATGCTTCAATGACTTCTACTTTGGCACAAGCAACAGGCTCCTTGACGTCTATGGAGAACCAATTCTCTGTCATTCATTTACATGGCTTTTAGTTTCACAGATGTGCAATGTGTGCATGCCGAGAAGTCACAGCAGGATGCAAGCCTTTCATTCGTTGCACATGCACACTCGAATATGCAGGTTCAGGAGAAGAGAGGTGGGGAGGGGGAATGCATCCAATTGCATTGTATTACCTTGTGGAGGAGGACCAGCAAATTTCTCTACGTCAACAACTAGCATATTCGGCTACAAAAGACAAAAGTTCTTAAGTTTTTAACCCCATTAACTAAATTGTTCTATTGTGAGACTAGTACAAAATAGGAGGGTGTGATGGTTTGCACATTAAATCGTGTTAGCCACAAGAAGAAGATGATGAGGAGGATACAGGGAGCACAATAAAGAACTTTACCTGAACAAGTGTCTCCTCAAATGCAACAGATAAAAGATTATCCTACCATAAGAAATGAAATTCTCATTCAGCAACACAAGCATACAGGGGAGGGAGGGAGAAGAGAGAAACTCATCATACATAAGATAAGACGTGAATAACTTACTAGCCATCCAGCTATACCAGGAAGTCCTGTCACATTAATACCATGGGTAAATATAGGCTTCACATTCATTTGGAAATAGGGTGGCTCAGCAAAGCACACCCTTAAACGACCAAGAAAAGGCCATCTAGGAATAAATTTTATTCCAATCAAGACCTGTGAGAGAGAAGCAGCACAATTAAAATAATGGACTTGTTAATGAGTGCCCTGAAGCATTAGTAAACCATACTTAATAGAGAAATAAGTCAATTTCCAATGCATCGATTACACATAACACAAGGGAGCCTATGCATTGGAAATAATAATTTGTCCTTGTTTGGGTATTTAACAAGTGTTCCTGAAGCACTTGCTAACAAAATCCTCAAAAAAACTGCTCTTGTTGGAGCTCACAAGAACAATACAAAGAGTTTCAAGCTGCTTTTCGATCTAGGTTTCATAAAGCATAAATCCCATGCTTCAGAAGAGAGAGAAGCCAATCCATCTCCCTTCGCTAAAGCATATGCTGTCCTGAGCTATGTTTTTACCTCTGCACACGAAAGACAGCAATACCACCACAATTAAATTTCCAGGTACAAATTATCAGCACTACCCTGCCTTCTTGAATTAACAGCTAAACATCCTAGCTAGTCTACCAGAGACAACAGAACACAAACTGAATCAGAGAAGAGTTTCTTCTTGATCTCATCCTCCAAAAGTCTACCCAAGACGACTGAGCACCAAGTGGACCAGAACATAGTCCTATGTCCACTACAGAAAAGATGACACTTATCTCATTATATAACTTGTACCTCTACCATAGGAATTCACACTCATGCAAGCATTATGTACCTTTCCTTCCACATGCATGCTGGTCAGATGCAACTTTGCCCACATTCCAAAGCCTTGAACAGCAAGTATTGTACTCATATCATCTGCAGTGAGAAAATTCATTCCCAATTCTAGAACCTGCGAAAATTTGAGACTCAATTCAGACCATACTCCAAAATATTTTTCAAAAAATGCCACAAAAGAAATATTCACCAAGTGATCATCTTCTGAGCTTTGACAAAGAACCTTCATGCCTGTAAATGTAGGTGGGTTCCTTCCCAAGTACAAACGCTGGACTAAGGCTTTCTTCTGCAGAAACAACCAGCATTTGCCATCACAAAGAAGAACAGACACAAGCAGACATAGGGAAGAGATGATTTTGGAATAGTGACCTCCAGCGCATAGAGCAACCAACAAATATAATGCATCGCCTCCAAGTTAAATTTAAGTTATTTCTCAACACTCTCTACTTCCAATACTATCATAGTGACATAATCCATGAACATGATAAAAGGCAGATCTGTCCTGAATACGGGTCTCTCTCCAAAATTTCAAAAAGTAAAAGATGCATGATAAAAAGATACATAGCAAACGATAATATATCACAAACAAAGCATTTCATATCCCCTGCTATTGTTAATTGAACATTGTCAAATAGCCCGAAGACTAGTGAACAACCCTCTAGCCTACAGATTTCTGTGAGGCATACTCACAATCATCACAATGTCAGGTTATACAAACAAAAGTAACAGCAGCATCACTTTGACAAGGAACGAATATGAAGTATGAGATCGTTCATACAACAGTCCGCGGTTTGTACTTCTCCAAGAACCAAGGTATGATAGGAAGGAGAATCTTCTGAGATGTGATTCGCTCCATGCAGACAGGCCATATCTTCTCCACGGCGCGGTTCAACCATCTAACTGTCTCAGAATCAGTAAGAACCTGGGCAAAAGAACAGTTAAGCAAAGCCAGAGAATCTAAGACCCCAACCGTGCACCAAACAAAGAAAAACCAAATATTCAACTTGCAAGCATACCCTTCTCTGGCTTGATTGTCTCTCTTCCTCAAAGTGCATTTTCTTTTGCAACCTCATGATGAAACGCTCGTGCACCTTACACCGAAGAAATTCGCAGGCGTAAGCCCGTGGACATGCATAGACAATAATACTTCAATTCCATAGCTAGCCAACTTCTTTTTGTTCAGATTTTTCAAGTACCAGAAATCGGAAAGATTCACAATTAGCCCTTTGGTAGGGCTAACAAAAATTCAAACCAAAACAAAGAAAGGGATTGAAAACTTTACCAGGTAGAGATAGATCAAGGAGACGAAGTAGGCGAGTGGAGTGCACCGGTCGAATTTGGAAAGCAACCAAAGTGCAAACAGCACAGTGCACACATGGTGCATCATTGAAGCCTGCGTTACATCCATGCTTCTTCTAATATCACCTGAAATTATAGAAATAGTTCAGCAGAACCATAATATAACAGTCATAATATACACAAATAACTAAAGGCGAAAAAAGGATTATCTTTTCAACTTACAGACGAAGTAACCGGAGCTAAGCGACGACACAGACCGGACCGAGAAGCGAGGAAGTCAAGAGGAAGGCGACAGCCAAAGAAGCGACTCGAGGACGAAACAGAAGGAAGCGGAGGAAGGGTACGGGAGGGGAAGAGAGTGTGCATTTTTGGACTTGGTGAGTTTGACTGGCAGCTGGGCGGGTGAACAAAAAAAATCACGATCTATCCAAACCGAAACGGACTGCACTTCATCGGCTGACTTTATATTGTAACCGGCGGTACCAATTCGGTTCTTAATTTTAAATTTCTGAAATCAGCGGGTATCGATTCGGTTCATAATTTTTGATGAAAACTATCAACCATGATGAAAATTTAGCCGGGAACGAATATCAAGCAATCACACAGAAGATAGAAAATTAATGACACGCGAGATTACCAGGTTTACTCCAGAATAGGGCTACATCTTGCAAAGGGATTTCACTATAATTTTTTCACTCGTTACAATGATTTCTCATACAAGTACAATATATATGACTTAGAAATAATGAGCCAAAACTCTAGTCTATTTGAAAACCCTTTATCCCAAAACAAACGGGCCTACTTAAATAAAGGCTTAAAGCTAATGTTATTTCAGGGGGCGCTTCCCCCGAGCCCCCGTCCGCTCACCGAGGAGCGAAACCCCCGTCTGCTGATAGCGCAGCGGGACCCTCGTGTCGGGGGCAACCTCTGCATTTCGCACCTAAGAGTCTCATGTCGTCGGTTCATAATTCGATTTTCCTAAACTCATGTGGGCATGCCCGATATGAGAAACAAGGATTCCCGAAGTATTCACCAATTCCAACAGACCATCCAACCGGACCGGACCTATTGATATAATATAAACATATTTTTTTTTAATTGAAGCTAAAACCCTCAAATTTTCAATCACGTCACCCGACCCAGGCCCAGCTAACCTCACTCGGACCCTCTCCAAACTATGATCTTTGTTCTCTCCAAAATCAGGAGTGGACTCCCTTCTTGAGGTTGTCTAAGTGACATTTGGCTTATCTGTGAAATTCTTTTCTTTGTTAGTCATTTGTTAAAGTGAATGGTTCTGGTTTTGGGACCGTATGATGCGAGAATCTCTATTCCAAGATATTGCCTCAGTTTCATTGACCTTGCTATTACTATGATGAAAGCCCAGGTTGATATGTGCAATTATTCGTAAATACTTATGTTTCTTTCTTGGCATTGCAACGATGGAACCTGTTGTCCTCTTTCACATAATCTTCATTGATGCATTTTTTAATTGATGTTAATACTCGGTAGGATCAGTTCTATAGATCCAATTGAAAATCGAACCGCACCGGTGATTTGGTTCTCGGTGAATTCATAAAATTAGCGAGTAGTTCACGGTTCGTATTTTACTTAGCCGATCCCTCGCAGTCGATTTTCATTTCTAAAGTGTCATGGAATCGATCACCCCTAGCTCCACGTGTGTCCGCCGCTGATTACGTTGATAAACATAAACAAACTGACACCTTGGAGTGGGGAGACGATCTAAATGAGCAGTAGAGTTCAGAATATTGATTTGACCGGGCCATCGTAGGCCGTCGGATCTGTGCATCTGATGAAGATATTAGCGACATCTGTGCGGCGCAGGAATGTTGCTGGAAAGAAAGAAGCGAGAATCAAGTGTTCTTTCAGTCGCCAAAAGGAAAACAAAAGGGAGGAGACAAAATCGAAAGAGACAAAAGAAAGAACAAAGTACACGGGGTATCTTCTTACCTAGTTAACCTGCCTGTCCCTCCGTTGATTTTCCATACCGAACGGGACTTTTGGAAAAATTAAAAAAAAAAAAAAGGGCCGATGGAAGTTGACCCTGGCTCGATGGACGTCCATAGGAATATTCCTGTCGCCACAGTTGGTTGAAATAGTATGGATTTCCAACTCAATAACTCTTTCAACTTTGTTTGTTACTTTTAAAATATGTGTCTTTTTAATGTATATTTCAATGCACTGTACGAGGTTACGATTGGATCTCGACATTAAAAAGGGCATATCTAGAGTCACGTCGCAATACACGCGATGTAACGTTTATCTGATGCGCAACGCTTTGTTTGTTTGTTTGTTTTTTTTTTTCCACGGAATTAACTAAGTATGTTTTATTATGGAATGTATTGCGTCAAAATCGTAATCGATGATCGTACGTTAATATTGCGTCTTCCAAATCATCTACGTACTTCCAAGCTCATCGGGTAAGAGGGCAATGAAATCTGAGTTATAAGCTGTATATTCTTTATAACAAATCATGTAATTCGGTAATTTAACAGAGTTAATGACTCTTTTGCGAGACATGGTTTTCGAGTCGTTCATAATAGTCGATATGACTAACGCGTAAATGACGGGCCATATGTGAAGTAGTCGCTTTTAAATATGTATTGAAAAATAAGTACGAAATAAAGATATTGAGATTCTCAAGTCAAATGTCCATTTTATTTGATTCTTTTTATGAAAACCAGAAAAAAAGAAAAAGGTCACATTTTTTTAAACTGCAAAATTTATTCAGCATCGGCTATGCCATGTGAAACGTCTGACGTCACTGTTAGAACTGAGTCGACATCTGTAAAACAAAGTTAAGACTTTTTTTTATATAATTATTCGAATTAATTGAACATGATGTCGTAATTTATCTCGTTCGCAAAAGTACAACGTTGTGTTCGTATGGTCGCCTAATGCAAGTGACAGAGACCTTTTTTTTTGGGGTAAAAAACAAGCCTTTCATTGATATAACGCCCGAAAGAGGGGCCTCGTAACAAAGGAGGTCCCAGAGAGCAAGGGATGGATTGGATACCCAATTACGTGGTAATTCATTTTTCATTTGAGTCTTGGCTATCCAATCCGTCACCGTATTAGGCTCTTCGGGACAAAATAAGCACTCGGGCTTTAGGAAAATTAAAAAGCAGGTCTTTACAAGCAGAAACTGGGCCATGGGCCTCCCACAATTCGGATCCTGGTTTTGCTATAGCCTTGACTAGGACAAAACAATGTAAGAAGAAAGTCAAGTTGTCGTTCGTGGGATTAAAAGAGAGTTCTCGAATAGATTGACTTTTCCTTCTCATGAGAGAGAGCGCAATTAAGCCCTTCTTTCATGGCCAAAGCTGCTTCTTCCATCAGAGCCGATGAAGCTGCTGCCTCCTTTGTTCCTCCGTCGAGCGCAACGCCCGCCGATTCTTGGAGAATCCATGCCACCGCTCCTTCCGTCACTCCCGGTACGAGAGCACAGTCAACATGGACGGCAAAGTTTCGATCTTCAGCCCCTTTTGAATTGTCAAAGTTGCGGTTTTTCTCGTTCTCGTATTGTACCGGAGCGATCTGCCACCTTTGGAATTTGGAAGGGAGAAAAGAGCTGAATTGAATTGACCCCTTCGTCCGGATCGAGGGGGTCTGACAAAAAATTGACATATTAGATCAGCCCACATTCGTCCAATAAGGGCGCGACATCTGGTCTAGACGGAAGAACGCCGCACACTGAAATTGTCTTCGTCACATGTGGCCTTGCCGACGCTCCTTAGCACGACGCTATCCAGAATTGCAATAAATATATGCACCAACGAACTATCGTTTGGTTCGTATCGATTTTCACGAACGAGCTATAAACAACGTTCGGGATAAATTATATGGTTTGCTTTTCGCGTTCGAAATATGGCCTTTTTAATTTACTTGTAATTTTTAGCGCCTCAAGTATGTACCCAGGATCTAGTGTCATAAAATAATATGGTCGCGAAACAAAGCATCGAAGAAGAACCATGCATCCATAACGTTAGCGTGCCAACAATAATATAATGTTGGATTATCTCGACAATAATAATATTTGAGAAAATAAGAGTTTGTAAAACGAGGAATACAAGCTTTTCGGCTCGTGCTTAATCGGGCAAGCGAAAAAGTTCATTGCGTCCTCGGTACATTGGTCAAGGCACGCGACGTGACGGGGGGCGCACCATATTTGCCCTGGAAAAATACTACGGAGAGAGAGAAGCTACGGGATAAAGATCTTCGTTCCCTACATTAATAACTTTTTTTTTTTTCTAGTTTTGGAGCGTCTCGATCTAGGAGAAGACATGAAGCCGTAGGAAGATGCATCATCATCGGTCGATTAGGTTGACGTGTATGATTGGTGATTGCATGCAATTGGACATAATTTGGGAACGAGACAGGTCTCTAATGTAATGAAATTCCTCCGCGTCTAAAGGGGAGATGGGATTGATGGAGCTCGACGGGTCACATATCATATTAGAATCGGGTCTTGACCTGGTGTCCGTCCAAATCGAGCCCGAGATGGGGGATTGTTGGACCCCTCGATGGCTCGGGGTGAGAAGGGCTTCTCCTCCTAATAAAGTCCCAATCTCAAAATACTGTACCACATCTCGAGGACAGTGATGGGAACTTTACTTAAATTACATTTGTTTTACGAAAAATGAACGGTTCTGTCGACATGGGGCCTTAAGTGGTTATAGAGCCCACGAGAAAGTCGTGTCGCGTAATAGCCCACAAGGGAACACATGTTGGTGGTCGAGAATACAGCAAGCCGATACTTGGTTAAAATGTCGGTGACACCATAAAATCGGTATGCTACACCGACAGTCACAAGGAGCAGATAAATCGGCGCTTTAAACCATTGAAAGGATAAGAAAAGCAATCACCGAAGCTAGTCCGAGAATTTAGAGATAATGTGCACCGATGTAACCGCAACCTACGGTTATATTTTGTGCTAGGCTATATGCAGTCGAAGACAACTCTTTCCAAAGGACCGATCAAACATCAATAAAAAACACTTATCATTTTGTCTACAATTTATCTTGCTTGCCTTTTACACCTTATCATACTTTAACTTACCGTCCTATTTATCTTTTGGCCATTTACCTTTACTTTCTGTCTGGAATCGTCATAAGAACCCGTTTAAACAATAAATTAGAAGGTTCTACGTTTCTTGGTGAAAGATCTTTCGTCGTAGACATTCTGGTGAAACATATTCGTAAAATATTTTTCCTAAAGATGATAGCTGATATCGCTTGCATTAAGTAGTAAATGAAAGATGCTTTCTTTACAACAACGATTCAAGTCTACTTTTGTGAGCAGTACAAACAATTATTTTCAAGATTTTTTTTTTTGCATCGTTCATTTTTGCTAAAAAAAATGGAGTCGTAATATCATGTTTGTTTTGATTAAGAGTCATTTGATTCGCATGGATGACGTAATAAGCCCGTGATAAGATGCTTCTTAATCACCAAATCAATGTTTTTATACCTAATTACTCAGTGAAAAGTATTGGAATCATTATACAGAAATATACATTTGTATCCTGTCTTAATTGCACCGAATGAATCATCGATTCTTTCTTATTCGTGATATTAAGCTAATTAATTTAATTTGATGAAACATAATTTCTTAATAAAAACTTTACAATGTCCAAGACATGATACTCGGAAGGTCATCATCACAAAAAAACATGCATAATACAAAGAGAATTACAGGTGCTATGACAAATTCAAAAAGCGAAATGACCATTAAGCTTGTTATTAGGTTTACAGGTGTGATAAACTCGGAACAATCTTAGAGAATCAGTAAGATTTTACCTCACAAGTTTACAAAATAGAGATAGTGCATACATAGAGGCCAGACCTATCAAAAGGTGGATTGAGTCGAATTTGGGTCCGGTCATAAATGATCCACCCAAATTGATAATTAACCCGTCTATGATCCATTTATATATAGTGCAAATTTTTCGACCCATTCTCGACCTGACCCACATTGATAAAATACTTCCATAAGAAATTTGTTTCTCATTATTATTTTGAAAAAAATATGTTACTAAACTTCGACTTCCTAAGCTTCTCCAGCAAGAACAAAATGAGGGCCTTTGGTTTGTACAATCAGGGGGGGAAAAGGGCTGATATTATTAGAATGACAAATAGGCTGAAAGAGACATATATCTATATACCATCGGTTTTGTCTCCGAGTCATTAAGAGGGGCCCGAGTGGGGCGATCAAACAACATTAAGAAGGAAGAAGATAACATTGACGACGTCTAGGATATAGTTTCCATCCGATCGAAACTAACATTTTATTTAGGTTCCGTTTATTTCACAAAAAAAGAGCAATTTAAAAAATATTTTTCAAAAAGTAATTGCTTATGTCGCTTAAAAAAAAAAATAATTTTTTCATCACATACGAAAATAGTTAGACATAGATTGTTATTGATGATAAAAATATTTTTCGTTAACTAATTTTTCTAAACAATATAAGCAATCACTTTTTAGGAAAATATTTTTCAAATCGCTTATTTTCCGTGAGACAAACGGATTAGTAAGTCGAATCGGAATAGATAAACTCACTTCGTTTAGAAATAAAGAGAATTAATAAATTATAGCTCACCTATGATACGATTCAATACTCTTTTCCCCCAAATTGTGAGAACATTAAACAGAACAAATTACCTCAAACATATCGAAATCAATCACAAAAATACGATAACATACGTAAGAAAAAGATTAGATTGCAAATTAGTTAAAATATAGACCATTTATATCTTACTTATTTTGACTTTGTGCTTTTTGAGAAAGTTTGTTTCAAATATTGCTTTCATTATTATTTTTTTTCAACAAATATTGGGAAAAATTTTCAAAAAATAGCCTGAAATGCTATTGTTTTCTCAAACAAGGCATAAAGTGGATTTTGTTTCAAATAAATGCATGAAGTGCTCAAATTATTTAAAAAAAGGGTCTGACCAAAGGGTGTTTTCGTCTTTTTCTTTTTTTTTTTTTTTTTTTTTTCTCTCTCCTTCCGCTCCCTTCTGCACCCCTCCCCTACCCAGGCCCTTGCTGCCCTAGGCCGCCCCTTGCCTGAGCTGGCGTTGGCCTCACCAGATCCAACAATGGTAGCCCTCATCGGCGTGAGGGCAGCCCTCACTTGGGCAGGTGGGGGCAACCCTTGCTCGCTTGACACTGGTATTGCCTAGACCGACGTTAGGAAAGGATAGCTCAACGGCACCCAAGCAAGGGTGGCATGAGGCCGGCAATGGCCTAGAGAGTGGAAAAAAAAGAAAAAAAGAAAGAAAAGGTGAAAAGAAAAAAAATGGCAAAAAAATAGAAAATTAAAAATTAAAAGACGAAAATGCCCTCATCAAAGCTCTTTCTTGAAATAATTTGAGCACTTTAGATCTTTATTTGAAACAAGATTTATTTCAGATTCTTACTTGAAAAAATGAAGACACTTGGAGTTAATTTTTTGAAAATTTCCATAATATTGCCTTCATTATTGTACGCTAGGAAATCATTTTTATTTAACACAGTGAAAAAGAAACGGTTCTTCTTATCCTGCACAGTGCTTACGTCTCTCTTTCTCTCTCTCTCTCACTCAGTCAATAGTCTTTAGATCCGAATCAGTCTTCACAAGATCGGACATCACTCATCGTTTCGCTACAAGCTCGCGCGATCATACGCACCGATTAGGATGACCAAGGACCAAGAGCAGACCAGAGGCATTTCCACCGCCGCCAGCGGCGATCCCAGCCTCAGTACGGCACGTTCCAAGGCGTCGCCAACTACCCTCCTCCTCATCCTCCGCCGCAGGAGCCGGCGTTTGGCTTTCCTCAGCCGGTCCCTCCGCCCGGCGCCTCCAATGATCCCTCCGCTCCTCCTCTGTACCAGGCCCAGGGTTATCAGGCCGTTCCAGGTAGTTGAAGCTCATCGAAATCCTCCGCAGCTTTCATTTTGGATTTTCTTTTTCTTTTTATCCATGGCTCGAGCTCCGAAATTCAACCCTCCGAGCGTTACGTTGCTTTCAGTTTCGTCCGATCCTACATTGATTGAGCTAGACAAAAGCTTGCTTGATTCACTGGTTAGGTCATAGAGATAGACTACCGAGTTGTTGTGATTGAATTTGTTTTCTTCTCTCGGGATGATATGTTGCAGGTTATCCAGTTGCTGAAGGAAGGCCTGTGAGAGAACGGCGTCTGCCTTGTTGTGGCCTTGGTCTTGGCTGGTGCTTGTACGTCTTTTCTTCTTTTGTCCCCCCCCCGCCCCCCCCCCCCCCCCCCAAGTAAACTGTTCTCATCACCGCAATCACAATCTTACATCACATCAAAGTCGATCCAGGGTTTCACAGCAATATAAGTTGGAACTTCATTTCATGCTGTTTTGTTGAGGGTAGCATAATTGCAGAGGCTGATTGCTTGTGTCCCCTGTTCTTTCTTCCCGGAAAAGTTCGATTCATGTGATGTCCATGGATGGTAAAAAAGATTCATTTTAACCCATGCAATGTATGTCCTCCCTTCCACCCCTATCTCATTTCTGCAATTCTTTGCTGAGATGGTTTGTATGAATGTGGTGTTGAAGGTTCATCATCGGTTTCTTTCTGGCCGCCATCCCCTGGTACGTCGGGTTGTGTCTTCTAGTCTGCTGCAGACATAGAATGGACTACCGAGAGAAGCCCGGCTACATCGCTTGCACAATTGCCGTGAGTATATTAATCTCCTTCCTTTCCAATTTCCATGGTTCTTTGAAATTGGCAATAAGAAACATGGATGTGCCTTCCTCGTGAAACTCGCCATTGTCTGTATCTTCCTTAAGTATTGGTCCTCTTGCCATGGCTTGTTGGTTAGGTTTGTGTCGTTTGCTGTCAGATAGGAGTTAAAATATTTTATTCCAGTATCCCTCTGATTCAGATAAATGTAGAAGTTACTTGCTTTTCGTGCAGGCCGTTCTTGCAGCACTCGCTGTAATTTTCGGGATAACAAAAGGAGTCAGTGATTAACAACGAGTTTGAGGCTGAACCAGCTGCTGAATGGACAAACTCATGTGCCCTGGTTTTGTGCATCTCTCTCTCTCTCTCTCTGTGATTTATACGACGGGGATCGGTGCTCTCGGTGAAAGCACATTTGTTGTATCCTGTTGGGCAGCGATATGTGCAACGGTTGAAGAGTGAATATGATTTTCTTTATAGCATGAGGGTTGAATTTGGTGTTTGTTTGAGACATTTACTCAGACATCTTTATGAGGGGTCGCGTCCTCTTCTCACCTGTAATAATGTAGGGAACCAAAATCTATCTCCATCTGAGATTGCATTCTCAATTGCACTGGCAATTTGTTGGAAACCATTGACAGATTGTGGCAATATTTGTCACTTCTCCCTGAGCATGGTATATCAGATCGATTCCTTCTGCACGGACCTAACCTGAATCAAGCGCATCATCATACCAAACCTTCGCTAGCAAAGGGCATAACTCAGATTCATCAAAGAGTTTTTCTCAGATTCACCAAAGGAGTGTGTAACGCCTCTGTTTCAAACTTCAGTTCATACACTTCTTTCCTCTGCAATCCCCCGCGTTCAGCCAGTTTCTGCCACAATGAAGATGGGTTTTCCACGATGCACCAGACTCAGCGATTCAGCAATCCAAATCCATCAAGCGGCCATACCTGTAGAGGAGAGCACGTCGTTCGATTTTTATGCAGATGATGGAAATTCCAATGAACACAGCAATCCACTAAAAGCATCGAATTCAAAGAGAATCCATGCAAAATATGCCAGAAATTAGAATATAAACTTGCAAAATGTCACTCCTAAAAAGAATCATCGCGCAGCTCTGCTCACCCTGCATAGAATTTTGCCCTCGACGAGACCATAAGGAACAGCGCCAAACTGCCGTGAATCGCTCGATGCGTAGATATTGTCGCCCTGAATCCATACATGTCCCCTCGGTACCTATTCATACAAGATTGACAACAAAATAGAGGTTGCTTCCATCAGCAATACATATATCTAAAAGCCAAAAGTACCAGAGACGAACTTGATCATTCGATCTCAGCCCCAAAAGCATCCAAAGTCAAGCTTTGATTTTGATCATTTTCTCAAATTAGCTTCAACCATCTTCCAAGCGATTCAGAAGCCGGCTCTATGAAAACTCCAAAATCATACCCTCCAACTTCTCTTGAAATGAATCAAATATGTAAATGACAATTTCAAGTTGAACCACCAAGGCTTGATGCGAAGAAAGAGAGTCGCATAACGCACCACGATCGTGCGAACTCGGTCGCTGTTGCGAGGATCGACGACGAAAGTGACCTTATCGCCTCCCATGGCGACAACGCGCTTGGTGAGAGTCTTTCTGGGATCCACCGGCGATCTCACGAGCACCACATCCCCGGGCCCCACCTTCCCCAGCCGGTGCGACATGCGCTCGGCTAATAACACGTCGCCGGTCAGATTCACAGTCGGGAGCATGCTCGGGCCGTAGACCTGCAAAACCACCGGAACACTTTCAGCTTCTACTGCTCGGTAAGCGTGAAGAAGAGAGGTTAGGATTTTACGGACGAGAGTCGGAGTGCAGATGTAGGTGTTGGTGACGTGGAGCAAGCACAGGAACCTCGTTACGATCGCGGTGCGCTCGAGCGCTTCTTTCGCGATGCTTCTCCATGGAACCGCGTTACCGAACAGATTCATGCCTACGATCTATGTGCGTGGCAAGTTTCAGCTTGTTCGCAAGCTGTTCGACGTAATGCCCAAGCAGAGAATTTGCCGGAGGAGGAGGAGGAGGAGGAAAGAGTGTGAGGAGACAAGCGGAATGAGGAGCTAACCTGGGCTTTGGCCTTTAGGCTTTACGCACCCAGCTCATCTCCTGGAGCCCAATCATGTCAACAAGTCATCCTGAAAATTTCATCGACCCTATAACTGAAAACACCGTAACAATAGGCAGCTATATAATGTCTCTTGCAGCAGATTACAAACAATAACATGTTACTTCCTTTCCTTCAAAAGCATCAATCCAAGCCACTCCAAGATGCTGGGCATATCAAATCAACATGTCACTCTAACATAGACACAACAAAAATCGCATCGATCGCGGTGCCACGATGGTTAGATCCCTTCAAGTTCTCTCTCTAATCCCTATTACCCACAAAAAGAGAAAAAGGTGAATAGCTTGCTTTGAATGATGAGTTCATGAAAAAGAATTATACAGCATTACATTATTGATCCTGCCAGAAACTGTCATACAACCGTATTCGAATGTTAATCCTCCTTTTGAGGAGAAAATTGTAATCAAATGAACAGCATTTAGAGCTAAAAGTCATAGCTCAATGCCTATCATGCATGTCCATATACAAACATCCACCAGCATCTTTCCCTCATTTGGTCCTCCTCCTGCTTATTGATGCACCGGAAATGCCAGTTTCACCGGCAGCCTTCGATCTTCAACCTTCATATATAAGCTAAAGAATTGCTTGCTCTTGCCCTATTAGCGTAGGCACCTAATCTATTCTTCCCAGATTATACATCACCATGTCCTCAAGGGCTAACCGGAAGGCGCTTTGAGGAAGACATCTCAGATTCAGGACTGCGAGATCAGCCTTTTCTTTTGCTAATTGTTGAGCTCTTTCTATGCCGCCGGAGCTTTTGACCAACTGAATCGCTTCGTCGAGGGAACCTGTTTCGCAGAACTCTGATTCGATGATTTCTCTAAGTTTTGGCTCCGTCTCTAAAGCGAAAATAACTGGCGCAGTCAAGTTTCCTTTCACAAGATCGCTTCCAGCCGGTTTGCCCAATTGCTCGGCTGACTGTGTAAAATCCAATATGTCATCGACCACTTGGAATGAAAGGCCCAGGTTCTTCCCATATTCGTACATTTGCCCCATAATGTTGCTATCCACCCCACTGAAAATGGCAGCTCCCTTGGTGCTGGCAGCAATTAAGGAAGCTGTCTTATAGTAGCTCTTGATAAGATACTCTTCGAGTTGCGTATCGCAGTCGAACAAGCTCGATGCCTGCTTTATTTCACCACTTGCAAAATCCTTAATAACCTGCCAAAACATGTACAATGGACGGGATATAATTGCTTACGTGACTATGCCTGTACTCCAGGTTTGAGTTTTGCCAATTCAGAAGGCAATCAGCAGTCAAAGTTACCAGTGTGTCAAAGTGAAACAAAGGACTTACCTGGCTAATGAGTTTGATGACTTCGAGATTTTCAAGATTTGCAAGATACCATGATGACTGTGCAAACATGAAGTCCCCGGCCAGTACCGCCACCCTTGTTCCGTAAAGCTGGTGAACCGTTTCCTTTCCTTAAAAATATGGAGTTCATATCAAGTCAGGCTTTTCAAAAAGGGAGCAAAATGGAGAAGAAGGTGAAGATATAAAGTTATGATATGTTTATCTTCCAGGCAGCACCATCCTGACAACTGAAAAACACTGCAGACATTGACAACATATCTGCGAATTTGACAGCTTAAATAACAGATTGCAGCATCCCATTAGGGAAACAATTTGACAATTTCCTGTTACTAACTTATAACCTTTGCGAAGTTGGTTGGCCCAGTGTTCATACAACAGTCCAAAGGGAAGTTTATATATTCTGGTTATTGATAGAACAGGCTGCAGCTGCAGCTGCTCTATGACAGTCACAGCACTGCATCTGATGCACCGACACCCAAAGCATGAGATACTATACAATGGAAAAGGAAAAATACTTACCTCTTCGCATATCACTGTCATCTAACACATCATCGTGTATCAAGCTTGCAGTATGGATCATCTCTATTATCTCCGCTAAACGCCTGTGCTCTCTCGTAAGTTCTCTGCGTAGGTATGGAGGGGTACAATTACACCAAGACCTTAATAGAAAACCAATTGTAAAGTAAAATGAGAAATGCTTACTTCAGACCCATTATTTCTGCTGTGGCTCTAGAGACAAGGAAGACTAAAGCAGGTCTCATCCTCTTCCCACCAGCCCCAAATATTTGATCAGCAGCAGACATTAAAACTGGATTATCTGCGCCTACAATCTACCAGAGAAATATAATCAGAGTAGCTTTAACTAAGTGCCAAGTCTTTCCCATAAAACACCCTGCCTACAATGGAGTCAATTAACTGAAAAAATTATGGACAGAGGATTTGTAGGATGGAGCTCGTATCCCCACTTTACCCCGCAGAAGAAACCTCAAGGATTTTTATTTAAGCTGGCATAACTACTGTTAGAAACTTGAAGTTTATACATGGCTACACATGACTGACGCATACATCTTGGCCTTTCAAATGCATGTGCAAGATTCAATGCTATGGCAATAGATGTCTTCAGGTTCCCGAGGCAAGACATAACACAAGCCATAGAACACAAAAGGGCAGACACTCTGAAGAGTAGACAGAGAGCAAGAACCAGGATCTGTTTCCCTAACGTGCTTTAATTTTCCGATCAATGTGTACAGGAAGCTTCAGCAAAAATTGAGTCCAATACGAGGAGTCTTAACTTCTGAACCCTCAACTCTTTTTTTTCCTCTGATGTATAGAACGAATGGTCTAGACTCCACAATATTCATCTGAATATGGAAAGACCACATGCAACAGATATTATATTACATGGGTGATTTCAACACACGCCCTTTCCCATAATGCCTTCAGTCAGACAATAGCTACCAACAGAAAACAGGCGAAATAATCTCAATCAAACGAATCTTACCGTTCGAAGATTTTGATTCAGTGTCTGCAAGTCATCAGCAACAACTTCAAACGAATTTGAGAGTGATATGGGGCCTCTTGGCTCTTCCTTCAAATCCAACACTTGCGAAGGACTTTGAGCAAGACCTGAATCTATTACAACCAGTGAAACTAATGTAAGATGCTGTGGAGTTCAATTGAACACAACTGGTGAACAAGAAACAAATTTTGGGTTGCAAGACAGAAAAATTACTATCACCCATGAAATTAAGTATGACTAATCCAAAAACATCAGAAAGAGCCCAGACGAGAACAATTGCTGACACAGAAACGGTTACCATCAAGAAGAGTATTGGGGGTCTTGGTTGAAGAAACCCGACACGAGGCAATGTCTCGACGGAAGCAAAACAACCTCCGAGCAGCGAAGTCTCTGCAATTCCTGCTCCTGGTATTGGCGTTCGCATGCTTTCTCACTGAAGACCTGTCGAAGGAAGCATTTGAAGAACACCCACAAGCAGCAACCAAGTCCAAGGGGTTGCCGCACGTCATTGACATCATCCTCAGCGAACCGAGATAGATCAAATCTCCGCAATTTATCACCAACGCTTACAGTCACAAGAAAATGAATGGGGGCAAAAAAAAAAAAAAAAAACAAACAGAATTCCTCAATATCTCGGGGAAGAGAGGGTCCGGAAGCAGACAATCATGGCAAGAATGATTGAGCTCACTAAAAGAGTACAATGAATCCGAGAACGAAAAATTTTCAAACTTTTGTCGACTCGTGGTGCTCTGTTTGCCCTTTTTTTTGCCGCTCTAATAACTACGAAGAACACACAAAAGGGAAAGAAAGTGTGAATATTGGGTGGATACCGGAAGCCCACATGGGACGTAGGTTTCTTATCTAGCTCGCAACTTTGAAGTGAGGCCAGCAGCGTTCGGTCTTCTTTTGCCCAAGTTTCGTGCAACAAGAAGCAGAGCGAGGACATAGACATGACATCACACGTGATGAACAGACAAACAATCAAAGGGTCAAATCTTCTCTTTTCCTAAAACAGCAGTTGCAGGTCCAGTTGCGGCCATGTAATCCCCGTCTTAACCACGGATCGTCTTGTCTTGTCTTGTCCCTTGGTATATCAGGGATGGCCGCCGCGTGTGTGATCACTGTTGGTGGGACCCTTGGGGGTAGAAAAATGTCTGGTTTTGATTCATTAAGACGGATTAGTCTCCTTCCCGTCTGTCAAAAAAATGGCAGGCCGGCCAACGTTGTTTGCGACGTTCATCTACGAAGACCTCGCAGAAAGGTCAGGCCCAACCAAACAAAACACCGAAAAGGGCGAAAAACAAGAAGGTCATTGATTTTAGTTTGTTGGCCGACCAGTTGTCACGAAAAATGACTTTCTGACAAGTCTCGTGATTAATGCTCCATCAAAGTAAATCTACCGATCAAATTTAAGCTTTGCTGTTTGTTAAAATGCGATTGACTTGGTTTAGTTGGCACACAGGTATGGCACGTAGGAGAGAAGAACAATCAAGATTAGGAGCTGATATGATTATCGAACTGGCTTAACTGTAATAATGAAAACCGAAAATCCTTTTTTTTTTCCACATTTTTGCAGCAACTAAAACTTGGGCAAAACTAATGTAAGATGCAAAGAAGACTAGATAGGTTTGTCCTCCAACACACGAGAGGATTGCAGCTTATTATGACGACGAGCTAGTGCAGCATCTCCTTCAGTACCAGCGGCTATTCATACTTGCAGTCGCCGTAGCCTGCCAGTCGACATGACATCATGTTAGAACAATTGCGCACTCTTGGACATCGCCAAACCATACATGTTTGTTTTTGTTTTTGCCATGACCTAAGAAACGAGAACCACCAATTATAATGAAGATATACCCCTATTGGGATGACCAATGCACTTAATGGTAGCCGAAGGTGTTTACTTACTTGGATCGGTCATGACAATGAGGCCCGACTTCCTGAAATCGCAGTTCCACCAATTCCGCCCATTGGCGGAATAGTAGAGATTCATGGCTATGGAGGCGTGGTTGATCAGATTATCTGGATAGAAGCAAGGGCAACCCTTTCCAAGAATCCGGCAATCCACCTGAGAGCATGCGTAGTTGATGTTCGCCATCAGAGCCGCCTGCTCTGACGAAGGCTTGGCTACGCACCAAGTTTTCTGCGACGCGATTGGAACAACTCCAACAATCAGCATTTATTTCCTCCTCATCGCATTTCATTTATCAGTAGTTTTCTTGGACGAGGATCAGGAAGGACTGAAATACCTGGGCATTTACTATCTTGACAAGCTCCCCTGAAGACACCTCAAATCGGAGTTTGTGAAAAGTTAGAAAACGTCGCAGAATATGCAGGGTAGTAATCTAATTTTGTCAGGACTACCGGCTTCACATTTGGGCAAAACAATTGCTTCTGCTAAAATCTACTTGTTATAGAAACTACTATTCATGCAACTATTTCATTGATACCAATCAGCTATGCAGATGCAGAAAAAAGAAATGCCATGAGATGAGACCATGATATGAAGCGTCAGAAAACTAGTCATGCTAGATCTAGTGGGACATGATCCTGGTCACATCGTCGTTTTCTTACTCCCATGTGGTTTATAAAACCTATTTGTGCCAGATACAACCAACCAAGATTCAAAAGAAACCCAGAACTCAAAAATCTTGAAATCATAAAGACACATACGGCAATCTTTTCACCTTCAAGCATAGCTACGGCTCTTTCTTTTCCCATTACCTGATCTGAAGCAAAGGAAAATGAGGAGAGAAAGGAAGAGCAATGCTTTCGCCATGAACGGTGAACGCTGCTGCGAAACTAGTCCTCCGTTTGCTACAGAAACGATGAAGGAATCAGCAAGACGATGTGGTTCGTGACACGGAGATTAAAAAGGCCTGAGCGAAGGTGACCGTTTTGGAGAAAGATCAAACGGCCCCATTAATTTTAGTGTAAAGAAGGAGAATCTGGTCTAAAGGAAAACGAGAGGGCAGACTCGCACGTGAATGTCACTACAACTTCGCATTTTTTTCGCGCGCGCACGCTCTCTCTCTCTCTCTCTCTCTCTCTCTCTCTCTCTCTCGGTCGGTCACACACAACGCCCTCCCCTCAAAAGCAGTCCTTTCTGTTTCCTCTTTCTTCCCAATGTCCCTCACTCAATTGTTCCATTTCACTTTCTAGTTCAATCGGATGGCGGGTTTGGGCGCGGCGCACTGGAGTCCCTCCTTTCTTTCAACGTATTTGACAAAATACAACCTCACGAGATGTGATCCAACGAATACAACCTTACGAGATGTGATCCGGCGCCGGTCGAATGATTAAGCCTCTATTGGTTTAACCTTTCACCCATGTAAAATTTACTCATAAGCTTTCGCCGAGTAGGAAAATTTTCAAATAAGAGCCTGGAGTATTTTTATTTTCTCAAACAAAGGTCTAAAGTGGATCTTACTTCAAATAAGAACTTGAAGCACACTCATTGTTTCAAAGAAAGATTTGATCCATGGTATTTTCGTTATTTTTTTTCCTGTCCTTTTTTTTTTTCCTTCCTTCTCGCCAGTGATTGGTCTCAAGTGATGATCAACCTTGACCGAGCTAGCAGAGGGCGCCCTCGCCTGTAGGAGCTGAGGGTTGCCCTCACCGACCTTGCCTCTCGCCTGTAGGAGCTGAGGGCTACCCTCACCGACCTTGCCCAGGTTAGCCAAGGGCAGCCTCACCCAACCCTCGCTGGACACTGGCCATCGCCTGAGAGGGAAGGAAAAAGAAAAGAATAAAGAACAAAAAGTAAATGACAAAAAAGCCCTCGATCATGCATTTTATTTCAGGCTCTTACTTGAAACAAGGTCAATTTAAGACCCCTATTTGAGAAAAGAAAAGCACTTCAAGCTTTTATTTAAAATTTTCCTAGTAAATTTTACTGTTAATGTCGAGTTTCCCAACATGAAAGATGGTGTGGCACTTTTAACGATCTAGATCTCACGTGATCCTTTTACATGCAGGTTCCCCAATTTGCGCCGTAAGACTTCTCCTGGATATGCAGGTTAGAAAAGTCGAAAAAAGATATCTTTTCAACTTGAGCCAATCGACTGCGCCAGCAAAATCAATTTTGACTCAACTGTACCTTACATTTAGTTTTCGAAATGCAGCTGACTGAGGATGTGACAAAGAAAAAAAGGACGATAGGGCAATACAATGATAACCCCGAGGCACCTGAATCTGGAATTGTTTCCCTCAATTACTCTTTGCCGAAGAAACTCAATGATGTTGGTTTCCGGGAATGACGCTATCCGCTGCAAATGATTACCTAACCAGAACGAAAGAACGAGAGATTCAATAACACAGGAATTTGAACCTAACAGATAAATGCAGCAAAAGTCATGATTACATTTTTGCTGTATGTATCGACGTAGACGTAACTTAGAGAGCACAAGCCCCTGGCAGAAATCTTCAGGAAGATAACTGACTTTGGAACGCCCTGCATTAATTGGCCGGAAATATTTGTGTGTTATTAGCAGTGGCACTTATAATACTACTTCTATCATATAGAAAGGCTCGAGTATCATGGAGTAAATCTTGCCTTCCCAATTGAGATAGTCCAGGCTCCATCAGCAGCAGCTCCCCTAGTGGCTTACTGCTCCTTTGGCCATCAAAGGAAAACAATAACAAAGACAGGAAACTAGCAAGTTCAGCAAAAGTTGTGCTAGGCATTGTTTTGGAAATATAGGCGAATGTGCCGGAAAATGCAACAAGAAATAGATAAAAGGGACAAACCTGCAGCTATAATCAATGGAAAGGAGCCTGTGGTGAATATTGTAATCATTACCGATGTAAGACACAACCAAGCAACCTGCATCAGGGTGGGGCCAACTCCTTGATGTGGGAAACCGAAGAACAAAAGTTCCAGGTTCTTGATGGCCTCTTGGACTTTGGAGTGAAGCTTCTGCTTCCTCCTTAGTTATGAAACCTTCTATCCATCTAGGGGATACAGAATTCCACAATGCCTTTACCGAATCTCTCAATAGCGTGAGGGCTACAGGGTATAACCAACACCACATCCTCTCAAAATTCTCTTGCATCAAATAATCTTGGCAACCAGAGATTCTCCTCAGGAGCTCAAAGTCCTGTGGCATGAGAGAGAGAGAGAGAGACATCATCAAATTCATGACCGATTCTCTATTGAAGAGCTTCCCTAACCATTCAAATGTAATCAGGAAACTCAAGAAGAAGATTTCTAAAATAGGCACCTCTCCATTCCAAAGGGAAAGGAAAGTTGAACCAGTAAATGAATGCTTATGTGCCCCATTGTCCAACTCTTCCATGTCTGAATTTGGGACAGTGGACTCACAAGGGACTTCACAATTGGACGCACGTGCTTGGCCAAATGAATGTACAAAAGCTAAATATTACCTTCGAAGTCAGATAGCAATATGTGTGAACTAGCATGGCTTTCCAGATTGTTTTATGTTCTCATACCGACATGGCTTTCAATATAATTATGTTCCCTTCACGAATTCTACATCTTCCGTTTCCAGTGTCTCACAATGTAATAGTAACTCAATTGCTACATGTTGATGTGACATTTCTGCCACTAAGATTGAGGAGAAAAATCAGTTCTCTTAAAAGGCAAAGCATCTCAAAAAACCCCGAGAATCTACTTCAGGTTTTTTGTTGAATTTCAAGACTCTACTCGTTAATCAGTACAAACGTAGCGACTTTCCCCGTTTTACTTTTGTTTTTATAAGCACCCAGCTATTGCCTCAATAGTCTATAACAGACATTGAATTTGGACCGGGTGCATGTAAAGCAATCTTTCAGAAATAAATAGTTGTACTTAGTTACAGTCTATAGCCAATGCATGATGAAGTAAAAAGTCCCCAGGACACAAGGAGCACATACCTTAAATCGTGGCTGAAAGGAAATGGTTCCAACCATCTTCCTCTTCCATTAAACAGACAATCATAGTATTGTGTGTATGTGTGCACAAGATGCGTGCGTGAGGGAGGGAGGGAGGGAGGGAGAACCTGTTGGGAAAGAGTTCTGGTATTGCAGGAAGCAATCTTCATAAAGTACTCTTCAATCTCATAGATAGCGCTCTCCCAGTGAACACGGCTATTGTTTTGTGAAATCAAGCTCCATAGTTTTGTTCCTTCCTCTATCATTTTCTTTGCAACTGCAATTTGTTCCTGAAAAATTAAAAAAAAAAAAAGTATTACAGATGCGCAAGGTTCATGTACACTTTTGTTGACAGTGTGGTAGTGACACAAGGGAAGAAACTATGGCGGGTAGGAAAACTACTGAGCAATATCATTACTATTAAGTACTCAGAGAACACTGCTGTGTCATGCATTAATGAGAAATATCGATTTCAGGTTCGGACATAGTTGGTCAATTGTAAAACATGTGCGAAGACTAGTACTTCAGCCAGCTTGTGTTTGGCTTTGGAAGACAAGTTTTCTCCCACCGCTAACAAACACGATCATTTCAGACAAATAGCCTATCTCCACATGAGGAAAATGGTAAGTATAGTCTCTATCAGCATCCCAATAGAACGACTAAAGAGCTAGGAACATACCAATGATGGGAGCATCCAGTGTACAAGGAGACCTGATTCGCAAGTTCCAAAACTTCTTCATCTGAAGCAGATACTGCAAACTCCTTCAGCAGAAGAGCCCTCTCATGTGAGCCTGCTAAGCAGTACCTAAATGTGATAGAATCTGAAACTACTTTTCCAACACTGGGCATACTCTTGGAATTTGAATTTCGCATTTTAGTACATTCAGAATCTGAAGAAAGCTTCTCTGCAGCTTCAAAATTCTTCAATATCATGCGTGGGCTTGTCCCGAAACTATCCTTAGCCTGATCGACATTTAGATTGTGTTCACATCAAGAGAGAACTTCACAAGTCAAAATTCCAGAATTCAAGAACAACAAGCTGAAAATCATTCAGAGTGTTGACAACATCTAAAGATGGTAGCACTTTTCCGGTGCTGTGTTGCAAAACAAATTTGGCATTCGCCAAGTTAAATTACTCTCCTCAAGTAAAGACTTGTTTGGAGTGACTTTTACTTTTGACTTTTGACCTTTTTCGAATCTTGCAGCACATCATTTTTTACGTTCTCTAATCTAAACTCATAAAATATTTAACAATCTCTACATGTTGACACACATATTCATATAAAACTACTTCATAATATTTTCAAATTTAACTAATACTTAGAATTTGACACTAGGTAAAAGAGTTACTTTTGACTTTCTATAAGTTCCAACAAAAAAAACTTGAATATTCTACTTTTTTCCAATATGGCATGTAAAGATAGTTTTTAATCCAGAGAAGCATGAGCAGGGACAATCTAGATGTAGCATAAGGCAGTAACCAGGGTTGTTGATAGCAACCATTTATGGTTCATGGCTGTCTAGCAGGTCCACCAATAAGTCCTTCTATTTATCATTAGTGTTAGTAATTACAATTTTTTTTTTTGGGTCATGTGTTAGTAATTACATTAAGAAACATGAAATCCACTATGACTTATCGGTGAAAATTTGTGCAACCTATGGAAATTATACTGTAGTTTCCATTCTTCTAGTGGAAATGAGGAATTGTTAGCTGGAGACATTTCTTAGGCTTACCTATGATAAAGTATGCATTTACAAGAACAATTCACATGCATACAAATTTTCATGTGACTGGGAATGTACATGAGAGGAACTATTTCTGGAAAGGACCTTTGTAGCTCCCCAACACATTGAAACATGCTTCCCCATGCATATTAACAATACCCTGCTCACAATCTCATGATGGATATGCAGTGTAAAATAATGATCTGTCATACCTTAAATTCACTACGGATGTTAGAGTTGCACTCGTCATCCAGCTGCTGAAACGAATATTCGGCCTTTCCCAATCTAACCCTTTTTGATGATGGACTAGGTTTTGCTTCACGTACAGTATTATGCTCAAGTTCTGGCATTTCATATTTGGAAGATAGAGTACACTTAACTGGTAAAATGCCAGATGCTGGCCTTTTCCAAATTATCAGAGAGGATGTTCTAGCATTGCGGTTGCGAGAAATACAGCGGATGGGATTCGACAAAACCTCTAAGAAGGGATAATTTCCAGCCTGTGGTATGTTGAACCTCACGCGGAACAACCTGTTATCACACTTGGATGAAAGCTGAAAAAGGACGAAAAGAGCACAAGTTTCAGGGATGAGAAAGTATTCTCCATGCAAGCTGTATGATTGTGTTCAATCAAAAACATCATAAAATGGGGCAATGGCAAAGCAAAGGCTATTATCCCGGTATGGAAAACCAGAAAACCAAGGAGGCACTAAACTTGCCGCACTGATACTTTATAAATCATACTTAACGCTAACAAAGAGAAGAACACACAAACGGCCAAAAATGTCACGTATAAAATTTGCATCAATAATAGGTCATTACAGCTACTCTTAGGCAAGTATTATTATACTCTTGTTCACGAGCACTACGGAGTTGAATTCAGAAAATGTTTTGGAATTGATTGAAGTTGATCAACTGTATAAAGAATGAAAACTTAAAGTTTGCCAAAACTATTTATAAGGAAGAGCAAAAATTGGTCCAATTTCTTCCAATTCTCCTTTAAGCTTCCCTTCAAGAGGCGATCTAATCATTATAGCTAACGATGTCTTAAGAAAATATTCAACCAAAAGATTAAAAAAAAAAGATGCATCTAATCCGCTTTAATTTACAACCTACTCACATGATGCTCAGTCCAGCTAGTGATAAATGATATATTCAATTTGATTAGGCGATCTCCGAAGCAGACTGGTACTGCTTAACATACTAATGCGATGCTAATATCAATTACCACATGCCATTTACTTTTTGTAATATTTGGTGGGACTACTGCCGATTGTTCTAAAAAATTTAAGCTATTAGATGAAGATGTGGTTTAATATTTAATCACTCTAACACTCAGGACCTCATGCTTAATCTAGATTTTTTTCCTAGTACTAAGTAGGGAAATATTCCACTCGGGACCTGTTGCTTTGATGCCATGTAAGATTTGGTGGGACTACTGTCGATTGTTCTAAAAGCTTAAGCTGTTAGATGAAGGCGTGGTTTAATATTCAATTACTTAACACCTTTCATGTACACAATCCTACACAAATATTTGGAAACAAACTGCAAGCCACTGACTCAATCTTTAATTCAGATGACAAGCTATCGATAGCATAATACAAATCACACAACCAACATCTACCTGAGATATCTTGAGCTTAAAAGAAGCGTGTCCATTCAATAATTTGCTAGGTTTCTCGTAGGAATCAAATTCAATTCCATCGTAGCTTGTCAACAGCGGGGCTTCATCGTCGCTGGTTTTCTCCACCAATGATCCACTATTAGCATACAAAAGTGAAGCAATAACCTACCAAATAACAAAAATGAAAAAGGTCAATTATTAAATGCAACTCAATCAATGATTTTTTCCTTTTTGCTTTTTTTCTCTTGTGAAAGTTGTTTTGATGTGGGGTTGGGGAGAGAGAGAGAGAGAGAGAGAGAGAGAGAGAGGGAGGCACGGTAAGAAGCAAGAAGAAGCAAACCTCCTTTTCTTTATTCACAATCTGGCCAAAGGCATCTAGCAAGACAACATCCAGCGCAAAGTTCCTCCGACATGATGCCTGCAATTCAGTAAAACAATTGTCAATGCATTTTGGAAGAAGGCTGTAGCTAGAGCATGGCACCTGACTTTCAAGGGACAAAAAGAACATTACAAACAAGGTGCTAATTGGGTTTCAAAGAAGCAAGAACAGACTCATACAACCACACTGAATGTAAAACACCATAGAGTAAGCTTTCTCTGCCCATCTTGTTTTCCAGACACGCTTGCAAGGAAAGCTATGACCCAGTCAGTCAGTCAGTCATACATACAAATTTGTTTTGGATAGAAAATTACAAGGAATCTCCAATTTGCAATCTCGCTTTGGAAGCACAACCAGAAACCACCCGAAAAGCTGAAATTGCAAATACGTATGCCATATCCAAAATTGATACTTTTTCAGAGAGGAAAGCTTTAGAGCCAACTGTTTTGCTATTAAAAGGAAAAAAAAAGGCTCATTAATATAGAAATATTGCTTCATGATGTCACAGAAAAAAGATTCAACTTGTTCAAGGCAGTTCAACACCAAATGCTTAGCACTGGATGCGAGATTCAATTAGATTTTTTCAAAAAGAAAACTGTAGTAGCGATAGGATTATGAGGAAGATACAAGGACTTACCTTTCCACCTATGATGCTCCAGATACCATCACTACCTTCTTCTATGTCAGAAGCAGATGACTTGTCAATAGCTAGGTGTATAGGTGCGTCCTGGCATTACAGGAAAACATTCATAAAAGATATCACATCCACATGAATAAGGTCAAACAAACTTGACGAAAGCTACCTTATAATGATCCTCAATGGATGAAGAATGGTTTAAGACCTTTGGACTGTACAAATAACCTTCTATACCATCATCAGTTCCATTGGCACTAACCAAACTTATTTTCCTTAAAGGGCTTAGATCAGCTTCTCCGTCTTTTGAGGCACTTAGGGGCGTCTCATCCACCACTTCCCCGTCAATGTGAAGCCGTAAAAGGTCATTTGAGACCTGCCATGAAGATAGAACTTTGAGCAATTTACAGAGGGAACAAGGCCCCAAGGACAAGAAACCTAGGAAAGACAAAGACGTCATGAGCTTGACAAGAGACTTTCAGTTGAGCACCATTTATGCAATCAAGACTTCTACTTTATCTCTTTCATCAGACCAACAATGAGACATAGACTTACAAGTAATTTTGCTGATAACAATTCTCGTCCAATGAATATGAATAGAATCATGCTCCATGTATGTACTCTATAAAAGCTTATTCTTCTCAGTCACAATGAGTGCGCCAGTTCTGGATGCTATTGGAATATCCATCGAATACAATGTACTTTTATATATTCGAAGATCATGTACCATTCATACAAGTCCAATTACATCGGAAAATGCTTGGTTAAAGCTAAAACAGACAGATAACATGTTCAACGGTTTGGACCAATAAGTGGTAAGCATGATGGACATTAATGTGCTCAGCAAAAGTCATAAAAATTTCAGTGGTCATCAACTCAAAAGGAACAAGCGGTTAAAAACCCATGTATAAAACCTTCTCATGCGAAGAAGCACTGTAATCCAGACATTTCATATACATACCTGACAGCCAACATGAACCCATTTTCCAAATGGAAACTCGCTATCTGAAGCGTGTGGAGGTGGAAGTACTCGGCTATCTGAAGAACGTGGATGGGTTTCACTTGAAAAGCGAGAACCTCAGAATCAGGGATTCTTGTTTGGGGGTGAAACGGGGGGAAATGGGAGGGGAAGGTGAGCGAAGGATAAAAGGAGGCGGGAGTAAAGGAGGTGCGATAAAACAAGGTGAGAAATATATTCCAGTTAACAAGCAAACAGGGGGAGGAAAAAAATGGAGGATATAGTGGGAAAAAATGCGAAA